>MU189642.1:0-15905 GCA_016904865.1 Pissodes strobi | reverse complement strand
TTTATTTAAGAGCACTAAGAGATTTCACTAAACTTTTTAACTGACTATTTAGACACTTGTCCTTCTCAACACTCTGACAAACTTCTTGTCAAGACTTCACTATGGAGGTTGTGCAACCCCTGGTCCTAGCAGTCGTCAAGTGACTAACCGGTACCAGGTTTGGAAGGAAAGGACTAGAACCTAAAGCAGTCGTATGGCTAACTTTAGGAGCGGATAGAACCCAGAAGGCAGTCGTCAAGTGGCTAAACTTGGGAGCTGGGGGTGAGACCAAAGTCTGCCGAACTGAGGGTTCGGTAGCGTATTTATATAAAACAAAGTGATGATCATTGCATGCATAAGGTTCAAAGTCGCTCCCGTTGGTTGCTCGCATTGTTTATAGTTTGCCTTTAATGTTTATATAACAATCTCCAAGTTCAAGTTCAAACTTGCGACAGGGTGATATTTGTTTAGTAGCTTATGCATTTTAGTAGATTACAATATTTAAGACGTTTTTCCACTGCGGTTTTCTGGATATTAGCATCGAGTGGGGAAGCAATATCTATGAGATAGACCTTTTGTTCTTTTTTTAATAAACCATGCTATGTCGGGTTTGTTATGTTCTATGGTTCTATCGGTTCCAATACATTTAATGATCCTCATTTTCTTTAAGTGGCGCTGATTTAAAATTGTAGTACGGTGGGGGATCTTTTATTAATTTGCATTGCTGAGCTATATTTAGGTAGATAGTGTTGGGCAAGTTATTATGTCTCTGCAGGTACTGATTCGTTGCAAGGTATGATCATTCAGATGAGATGTGCTGGATTGACTCTTGGGTTTTACTGCCAATCGGCATTTATCATTTATGTTTCTCATGACCTCGTGATTTTCAAGTAAGCTCTAATAGGTGCCACTTGATCTTGTATTGCATGAATAAATCCTTCCCTCTCTCCGGTCAGTCCACTATAGTTTAAATAGGAGATAGAGCTTATTTTGTCTACGTTTTCATTACTGAGATCATTGATGTACCTTCCGTGTAACGGTTTAGATTTTAACACCGCCAGGTTTTCTTTTACGTTGTCCCTGACTACAATTTGATGCGGATAGTCCAGGTTTAACGGTAAGAGATTTTTATCTGCCGCGCTCACTGCCCTGTGTATTCCAGAATGGTTGCGGAGGAAGTATTTTTTTTAATTCTGCCTTTTCTCTTTTACAGGTGTCCTCTACACTCTACACTGCTGAGCTTACCCCCGCCTTCTTTTCTTGGGAGCTACAGTTTCGTGCACGAAGACACCGGGTGATGAAGCCTATACATGCTAAATATTTTTCTAGGTCAGTCGTGGACTACTTAAGAATGCTGTATGTGTACATTAGCACAGATATTGTCCAATTATAAATGGCTGCTATCTTTTCAGCTGCTGGTAAGTAGCATTTGGCTATCGCTGACACTCTCTGGTATTAGGCTTCTGCTATTCTTTCCTTCATTATTCCCTCTTGGATTCGTCCTGTTTGGAGCATCCCTAGATACTTATAGGCTGGAGCTGTAAGGGTCTCAATTTCAGTGTCGCCCATCAGCTTGGTGTTGGGTATTGCCATAATTTTTCCTTTACGGTAATGAATTGTGGCACATTTGCTTAGCCCAAATTCCATCCGGATAGAATCACTAAGCCACTTCACTAGCTCTAGCATGCTTCGTATTTGATCTTCGCTTGAGACGTACAATTTGATATCGTCCATAGAGACAAGATGTGAAATTTTGGTTTCGTCGAGTCTATACCCATATGATGACAAACTAGGCATGCTGCTAAGTATGTTAAGGGCTAGACAGAATCAAACTAGGCTTAAGCTATCGCCCTGAAAAATTCCTCGTCATATGGTTAGGTTCTGAGTTGCATACCCATCTCTAGTAGCTTGGTGTTCCATAGTCTCATGAGACCCTGCAACAACTTTATAACCCTGTCATTGATTTTATACAGCTTTAAAACCTCAATCAGCCAGTAGTGTGGCACTGAGTCATAGGCCTTCTTGAAGTCTATCCATGAGGCCGAAAAATGTTGTTGTTTGATAATAGCATGCTTTCCAACAATGTTGTCAATGACAAGTAGCTCTTTAGTACTTCTGCTTCCATGTCTGCACCCATTTTGTTCCTTTGCGATGATACTATTTTGATTTATTTTGGTTATTTTTTCACATAGTATTTTAGTTAGGAACTTGTATATGGTTGACAGGCAGGTGATTGGCCTATATTCTTTTGCCTCTTGAGTATTTTCAGATTTGATCATGTAAGTCACTGCAGTGCATATCTGCACTCCAACAGTTCTTGAAATTGGTCAGCTAGTACCTCGTGCAAAGAAGTAAATTTTTCGATCCAGAAGTTGTGGATGGAATCTGGTCCTGGGGTCCGCCAATTGGGAGCATTTGATATGGCTCCCTTAATATCATCCTTTGTAATGGTGACTTCATCCATTGGTATTATGCGTCGGGATCCAGTAATTTTTCCTCTCCATATATTGTTCCAGAAGGTATACATTTCATGCCTTGGTGGTGGTGGTGGTTCAGTTTTCTGTGCATTTAGCTCTAAGGATCTGTAGAACAGTTTCTGATCTTGATAGAACATCTTTCTCTGTATGTTTTTTTTTATAATTTTCATTATACCTTCTTAGTTTAGCCCCCATTACTGCCAATTTATGTTTGAGTTTATCGTTAAATAGACTAGCTTTGGTTAATCTTTCAGGGTCTCATCTAGATATTTTCGCATCCTTAAAAATATTTTCAGCTTTCGCCTTAACCTTTTGCGAGGTCGTTGTACTAGGATTCAGGAAGTTGGTAAGTATAGCGTTTTTTGCCTAGTTTTATTAATATCCTTTTCTATTCTGATTTTCCATGGCGGTTCCTTAAGTTCTTTTGTAATTTTCTCTTTCGCTTTCAGGTTGACACCAGCAAATCCACACACAGCAGCCGCCACTGTATACATAAAATGGTAAGTATTACCTAAGTTATTGCATTGTGATTGATATTCTCGTAGTATGCTGTTGGCAATTTGTACTGACTTATTTATCTTTCTAAATTTTAGTTTGGGCAATCTAGGTCTATAGGCTAGAGGGATGCCAGCATACAGTAAATGTATTTTATTAAATTATTATCATTATTATTATTATTATTATTATTATTATTATTATTATTATTATTATTATTCCCATTTCTCCCTTGTGTGCAGGTTTTAAGGGCCATCGGCCAGTGGTAAGATGACTTACTATTGGAAATTAAAGATTCGTGGCTATATGGCAGGTAGATAGGATGACAGATTTCTGCAGTGTAGTTATTATGTGTGGATGGAGTCCAAGTGTTTTGAGGTGGACTGATAACGTTTGGTGAAGAATCCCTGTAGATGAAATTACCAGTGGCACTATGGAGACGCAGTCTTGATGCTATTCCTGTTTTATTTCATGAGCAAGATCTGTAACTTAGTTTACTTTTAGTTGTACTTTGCAAGTTGTTGTTATGAGGAATGGCGATATCAATCAGCCAAGCGATGTCGGGCCGGTTCGCTGGTATATTTCTGTCTGTTATAATGTGGCGGTGGTTTTCACTTTATAGAACAGCTTCAGGGGTGTATCTATAGTACGGTGTGATAATGCCAACAAGTTCAAGCTTATGAATAAGCTTAGCCACACAGTTATGGCGGTGGAGGTACTCGGTGTAGGCAAGTATTGGGCATCCAGACGTGAATTGTTTCCCCACTAGTTAGGCATTTGTCACATTTGTCATTTTTCACAGTTTGGTCCTTGACTATATATCTCAGATAATTTTTGGTAGGGATTACCTGATCCTGGTTAGCAAACATGAATCCTTCTGTTTCCGGGAATAGATCCCCATGAGTCAGCCAATAGCTTGACGCAGGTGTGTATGAATCTTCAGAGCCAAGTTCATGAGGGTGCCTCCCATGCAGGGCCTTCTGTTTCCATATCTCCATTACTAAATGCTCGGATTTTGTTATCTCCTGTAGGAGAGTGATGAACTTTGACAGATTGTAAAGTCATATAAATATAACTGGCGGGAATAATATGCAAGCTAAACTGGAACATTGGGAAGGACTAAATTCGTAAAGTGAATGCATTTTTAACTTCTAGGCGAAGTTTTTCGTAGCAGGCATCTGCACGTTTCTTGTAAGTTGAATTTAAGCTTATCTCTTTTCTTCTTATCGTTCTCCAGGTTAATTTTATTTTAAAAACTGCAGCAGGTGGATCATATATTGGAATACGGGCTGTCAAAACTTATATTGAAACATTCATTGAACATGGTCCTAAAGTGTTCATATTAGCTAGATATCTCTCATTTTATGAAGTCAATAATTTTCTCGTGATGAGCTCGCGTGTCAAGTATTACCGCCTGAATGTTTTAATAAATTCCTTAACTGCTGCTTGACGTGGTTGGTACTTCAAATTTTTGCCGCCAACTCCTCTCGTGTCTTTGGATGTTCTACCAGATACCATAAATGTTGACAGAGTCTATTTACTCGGCATAGCTTTTCTTGAATAAAATTTAGAATCGAATATCACAAAACTTATGTCATGCGACTTGAAAAGTGGCATGATATGCAGAAAATAGAGTAGAAATCCCAAATATCAAAGCCCACAACTGTTGGAAAGAAGGTGGAATTACAAAATAAACCTCAAAATCCACTAAAATACAATAAAATAAAACAAATATTGACGATTGAAAGAAAATTAAAGAAAAATAAAGAAATACAACGGGGAAATATGTGAGGAATAGGCTCTAAATCTCCAGAGCATTATGAGAAGAACAAACAACAAGCAATCCATGCAGAAATCAACAAGTCTTAGAAGAAAATATGCAACAGGTACTATTTTTTACTATTGAAGAGAACAAAAAATGTAATAACTTGAATTAATATGTAATATAGAAAGCAGCGGCAGTATCTCGAAACAACACCATGACCCAAACAAGTTAAAACTATATCAGCCTGAGATTTCAAGCGAAATATTTAAACCGAAAGTAGCATTGAATTTGACCGATCTAACGAGGATCAAAGGTAGGTTATTAACTTAGATATTAAATACAGAACTGAAAGTAAACATAATTATTGTAATATAACTAAGCACAGTTAAACTAATAACACAATATCTTATTTTAGTGGTTTGATGAACCTAAGCGAACCAATGAATTATCCACTCTTAAATAAAGACAGCCGCAAAGTGCTGGAGGACAACACCAGAAAAAGGATGATCAGGATAGCGTCTCACTGCAACAACAGTGTTATAAAAGCTAATATGTATTATGTATTAATCATATGTATATTAAAATTAATTAATATTAATAAATGCTGCTAAATATATTAAAAACAAACCAAATAAATGAATTTATAATTAATTAACCGAAGAGGTTTATACTCAATACTTCTTACCAAAAAATATAGAATCATTTGTTGCTTTTATAGTAACAAAATCAAACTGTTAAAAGTATCGAACCTATGATTGTTCCCTGAACACTGCTAACCATAACTCTTAGTGACTTACTTAGCCAGTTTTAACAAACATATCAATACAAACTCCTTATTTCCTTTGCCTGTAAATGACTTCAATTAAAAGGAAGGAAAATTTATCCTGCAGAACCTTAATTTAAATTCCTCAATTTGAAATCTTCTAGAACTTCGAGATTACGGAAAATTTTATTTTCTTTTCCGCCTGGCTACGTTCTCAAAGCACTTAATGCGGAAAACTGGGAATAATGAAAATAACGATATGATTCAAACTGCGGAATTAATATCTTTTTGAAGCTAAATCCCTGGATAAATATCGAGACTATATTAATATAATATCAAAATCAGATAGCAACGGAATTAAAGAAACTTCAAAACTAGATATTGCCGATAGCACTCTATATCGACAAGTAAAATGCATTAATTACAAATAAGCGAAAAAAAAAAACAGGAAGTACAAAATATTATAAAAGAGAGATGCCAATGAATTTTGATTAATGCGTTATTCATACACTGAGTAAGTAAGATAAAAAGTAAATTCGATGTTTCGTTTTACTCAAAAGTGCCTAAGATACTTTGCTTTTAGATATTTGTAATAACAGCACAGCATTATTTTGAAATGTTTCATGCTTCAGAGTCATTTGGAACCAATGAGCATCATTACAATGATATATAGTGTTAAAATATAAGCAGGTTGGAAATACTTTTGATATAGTCTGCATAGCTTTAGCATATAAGTTCCCGTTTAAACTATAATGTTTATTTGATGCTGAATCGTAAACAATTTATTTAACATTTCTTATGATAACGGCTGTAGTGATACAAATATTTAATAAATCTACTTGGCTTTCAAGCGCTAGAGCCTTATGGGAGTCTTTATAATGCGCTGTTAAAACTACTTGCGCCGAATGACCGTTCGCTTATAATAACTATAAATATTAACATTTGATCTTACATCTGGGTTCAAGTTACTATTCGGACCGACCCGGTAATAACAGTATTGAATATTCAAAGTTGATCAGCGTAAGAATATCGATAATCTTACAGAGAGTAGGAAATTGTAATAGCTTGAGATAATTACAAATATCCATTGTACTATCGAATTTCAACCACACCGTCGTTTTTTCTCTTATACATTGTTTAATAGCACTTATTTATTTTTGAAAGTACTTTTGACCATTGATTTCTTCTGCGAGACCGCTGTGAACCCACCAAACATTTTCAGTGCTTGGCGCCAGAAGAGAAGACGTAGTCAGATTACTAATAGACTGTGTAGAGAGCATTTCTTTCTTTGTATTTTTCACAATTTCTTTGTTTTATGGTGAAATAAAACCAGTCTATTATACAAAAGTTAGTCTTTGTTTTGCTATTAATCCTAACATAAGTAAGGTCCTAATCGAGTCGGATAATAGCGAAATATTACATGGAAGTCGAGTCCAAAGCGTGTTGTATGTGCCGCCATTTCACCCTCCGTCGGCTCGTCGGTCGATCACGTATGCTCCTCGTCGATGCGATGGATTGATGGTTGCTAAGGAGACTAAGGACAACGGAGAATAAACAGCGGGCCAGTGGGACGACAGTGTGAAGCGGGTGAGAGAATTCCTTTTATAATTTCCTATTTTCTATTCCGTTGTTTTATTTACATTACGATTGCGGCGTAATCAGAATAGTTTATTGCTTTCATTTGTTTGGTGGTGTATTGCATGCTCTCGAAAAGATTTGTTGATTTTTTAACGGTGAAAAGTGTAAATAATTACACTTTAATTACTTTGTCCTGTATATTATTTCTTTAAATTACTGTGGGGTGTGTTTATGCTTTATAATTCACCTATAATTCTTTTAAAATGGCAAACACAGAGGAATTAAAATGTAAAAGAAGGGCTCTTAAAAGCAAAGTTACTATTTTTTCTAAATTTCTTGCTGGGTTTTTAGACCAAAATATTGGGGATATTTCTGAAGTAAGTGCTGTAAATCTCAAGAAAAGATGTGAGAAATTTGAGCGAGTTATAGATGAGTATAGCAATTTACAAACGGAAATTGAATGCAGCGTTACTGAGGGGAACATAGATGAACTACTAAAAACTGAGGACGTAGAGAGAGAAGCTTTTGAGGAAAAATATTATAACCAATTAAGTATTGCAAAAGAGTTGTTATCAAAACTAGAGAAGAATGGTAGTCCATCTGTGTCCTGCCGTAGTCGTGCTCCTAGTGACATAACTGAGCATGACAATCTTAGTAACTTGATTAAATTGCCTAAAATTTCATTACCCACATTTTGTGGTAAAAATCTTAATTGGCTCGAGTATCGCGACACGTATGAATCTCTCATACACAATAATGAAACTTTAAGCGCCATCCAGAAATTTCATTATTTGAGAGCCTCACTGGAGGGGCCTCCTGCGGATATTATAAAAACTATGGAGTTTAGTGCTCAAAATTACAGTACAGCTTGGAAGTGCATAACCGAAAGATACAATTGCCCTCGTTTATTAATAGACTATCACATCAAAGCGTTGTTGAGTATTGACGTAGTAAAAAGAGACTCTTCGACGGAACTAGGAGGTTTATTAGATACTCTCATGAAAAACTTAAGGGCTCTGAAACAGTTGGGGCAACCGACAGAAAATTGGGACGTACTTATAATAGCACTGTCGGCAGAAAAATTAGATAAGTCATCCAAATTTGAATGGGAAAAAATAAAAACTCTTAAAAACTCGGTTCCAACTTTTGAGGAGTTCAAAGTTTTTCTAAAGGGTAGAGCGGAATTGCTCGAGTCTTTAGAGCAAAATATTTATCAAAAACACACGGATGGACAAATAGATAAACGTAAATCTAATACTACTCGTGGATTTCTTGCAACCGAATGAGACGTAAAAAAGAATGTAAATACTCCGGTGTGTCAATGTTGCAAAGGTCCTCATTACATTCAAAACTGTTCAGAATTTTTGCGTTTATCTATTGATGATAGGTCTAAAAAAGCTATGGCATTAAAACTTTGCGTAAACTGTTTGCGTTTCGGACACTATTCAAAAGTGTGTCGTAATTCTACATGCTGGAAATGCCATAGGAATCATCATACTTTGCTGCACGCGGCAAACGGAACTGATAATAACAATTCCAACTCAAATTCCCCCAACATGGAAAATATTACCTCATCTGGCAACATTGCGCCTACACAAAAAGATACATCACATATTTCGCCAGTGGATACTAGCACAAATGTTTTTTCAGCAGGTGTTGTAAATTACGGTATTTTGTTGTCAACAGCTTTTGTCAGTGTTTTTGATATCAATAAAAAGCAGCACACTATTCGTATATTACTTGATTGCGGGGCTCAATCGAGCTTTATTTCAAAGTCTTTGTGTGATAAATTATGTTTGCCTGTTGAAAAAACTTACATAAAAGTTAAAGGGTTAAATCAAATGATTTGTACAGTCGATTTTAAGTGTAATATTTTAATAAAATTCCTACATTATAATTTCTCAGAAAATAGTACTTGTTTTGTTTTGCCCGAAATTACCGAGAACTTACCAAACGTAAAATTAGATGTTAGTACTTTAGATATACCGGTTAATTTAAAACTGGCTGATCCTACTTTCTACTTGCCAGGGAAAATAGACATGGTTATTGGAGCTGACTTGTTTTGGCGTCTTATTTGTAACGGTCAGCATGTTCTTGGTAATAACAAACCGGTTATGCAAAAAACTAGGTTAGGATGGATTGTTTCTGGGCCGATAGAAAGTTCAGAATTAAAATCGGTTTTCTGTAACTTTACTAGAAATTTTGAAGCTGACATTCATTCACAATTGTCTCGATTTTGGGAAATTGAAAAGAAATGTTAAAATATTACCAAACGGTAGGTTTGTAGTTGGTCATCCTCTAAAACATTCTGTAAATAAGTTAGGCGATTCTTATACTCAGGCTAAAAATAGATTTCTTAATTTAGAGAAAAACAGGCTCCAAAAGGACAATAAATTTAAAAAGTTGTATTGCAACTTTATGAAAGAGTATTTAGAGTTAGGGCACATGAAGAAAATCATTCCTGATGTAAATTCAAAACAAGTCGCGTATTACCTTCCCCATCACGGTGTGCTGCGCGAAGATAGTTTAACTACTAAACTGCGCACAATTTTTGATGCCAGTGCCCCAAGCACATCCGGTTATTCTCTTAATCATTTACTAATGAACGGTCCCATTTTACAGAAAAATCTTTTCTCCATTCTTATAAGATTTCGTCAGCATTCTATTGTTGTTACCGCGGACATCGAAAAGATATATAGGAATGTTAATATCTCTGAAGAATACTTACTTTTACAGCGCATAGTTTGGAGAAATAATCCTGATGAGCCTCTTGAGACATATGAATTACAAACGGTAACTTATGGGACCACGGCTGGGTCATATTTTGCAATTCGGTGTTTATTTGATCTAGCGGCATTGAACGAACAAAATTTTCCGGAGATTGCTGCAATAATTAGGTCCGATTTCTACGTTGATGATCTACTGACGGGTAGCGAGATTGCGCAGGAGGCGCTGCGCATATCTAATGGCATATCGAATATTTTGCAGCAAGGTTGCTTTAATTTGAGACAATTTGTGTCAAATAGCAAGGAAGTTTAAGAAAAAATACCAGGTAGTGACGATAATGTTAAAATTGTGAGTTTGAGCGAAAATGAAAATTCTAAGGCTTTGGGGTTAGTTTGGAATCCTTCTTCTGATAAACTAATGTACAAAATAAATACCCAACATTCAAATAAGCCTGTATCAAAGCGTGAAATTTTGTCTAGAATCTCTCAAATTTTTGACCCTTTAGGGCTTCTAAGTCCAAGCATAATTATAGGAAAAATACTTTTACAAAAACTCTGGTTGGAGAAGTTATCTTTCATCCCATGATATATGCACACTGCTTGGACTATTTTGCGAGATGAATTACCTTTGTTAAATACTCTAGAAATTTCCAGACACGTGATATGTAGCAATCCAACGAGAATCGAATTGCATGGGTTTTCCGATGCATCGGAAAAGGCCTACGGAGGCTGTTTATATGTCCGGTCTATTGACAAGGATGGTAAGGTCTTTGTAAAATTACTTTGCGCGAAATCAAAAGTTTGTCCTCTTAAAACTATTACTATGCCAAAACTAGAGCTATGTGCCGCTTTTATTTTGTCCAAATTAACAGATCGTACGTCCATGAGACATATGTGATTCATTTGCATATCCGTATGCATGATACTTTTATTTTCAAACGCTGGGGTCTAGGCAGGTTGTATTAAATGGACGTCTAATGCATATAGAATCATATATGACTCATGGGACTCTCGGGATTATAGTCAGAAAAAGTTTTACGTAGGATACAAAACATACGATATTTGTGGCAATAAAATAATGCGGAGCGTCAATGGTCCTCACTAAAGCACAAAATACAATATATTTATAAGTCAGAAAACATTTTTATTATAGTAAAACACAAAGATACATTTCTTCTAGTGATACAGAAAAGTTAGTGATTTTCACTAAAGCATTTTAGACAGTAAGCTTTTTCACAAGATGTACACTCAGTAGACACTTGTTTAGTACACTTTGCAGCAAAATCCGTATCTCTGTCTGCTTTATTTCGGTTGTAGCATGCGTGGCATCGTTTACGTCTAATTGTACCATCTGCTTTTCGAGGAATCTCTTGCAAAAAGTGGCTGTTGCTAGTCCCAGGTTCAGGATCCGTGTTCTTATCCTCAAATTCAAATATTTGGCGAAGTAAGAGTTCCACAAATTCAAGTTGTCGAATATTTTTGCCAGGAGATAGTTCATTATAAAGTAACCAAGAGTTTCCTATAACTGATCCAGCAATTAACTCAATAGCAACTTTTTTGTACCAAATAAGCGACTCTCTTAGGCAAGTATAGTAGCTGCTCATTTGGTCAGAAATATCAATTCCCTGTTTACCTTTGTTATATTCTAATATTATCCTAGGCTTTGTTTTGTCCGGATTTTGTCTAGTACCAGCTGGTGCCATCTCATTTCCTTCACGCGTGGAGAGCATTAGCACGTCCCGTTTGTCACACCATTTCAAGACTGTGATATTATTGGCCTGCATGGCAATGGACTCGCCGCGCTTCAACTTAGCATTTACGACATCCTTGGGAAGAAACTTTTTATTTTTCCTTAGAGTTCCGCACAGGTCAGTGGTGTGTCTTTTCAAATACATGGCTAACGGTATGCTTGTATACCAGTTATACCTGACAAAAAGGCGACCTTCGTTTAACAGTTTTTCTCCGAGTGTTACCACAACAGAACCTGGTTTATCCAAATTTTCGATTGTAGGATCTGCACTGCAATATATCTTGAAATTCCACACAAATCCGGTAGGTGTACAAAGCTTGTAAATTTTTACTCCGTATTTACTTGACTTGCCTGGATTATACTGGCGAAACTGCAATCGACCTCTAAAAAGAATCATTGATTCATCTATTGCGACGATTTTTCCTGGTGTATAAACTTTTTGTATGTTAGCTACAACAGTGTCAACAAGAGGGGAAACTTTATAAATTCGGTCACTGCCATCTCTTGGCAGGGAGTTATCAACAAAATGCCAACATCGTAGCAGTAGGCAAAACCTGTTGTAACTCATTTTTATTTTATGCATGAAAGGGTGATAGTACAAATTATCAAGTTTCCAGTAACACTCAATTTTCGGAAAATTAACGATACGATACCCATGAATAGTATTACTCCCAAAAACTTTTTCATTTCTTCTTTATCCGTATTTTTCCATCTGTTCATGCGATGCGTACGAGTCATGGGAATGGATTCTTGCATCTGGCTCGCGTATCGGTTGGTTTCATTCACCATAAGTTCGAACACAGAATCATCAATAATCGAAAAAAATATATCCATGGGAGTAACTTGATTTTTTTGCAACAAGTACCCATGAATGCCTTCAATGCCAGTAAACGGTACTGTAAGTAGTGTTTGAAAAATCGGCGACCAAATGAGAGACGACGGCTCAAAAGGGAGGAATCACAGGGGCCTCATCATCATCTGAAACATCATCCAAATCGTCTGATGAAGAATCTGTATAGTCGGGGTCCCTAACACTATCGTCGCTATCTTCGGCTGCCAAAAACCTCTCCATTTCGTCCTCTAACTCGTCCTGAGTTAGATGTTTTCGTGCCATTTTTCTAATAACAACGTAATATATAAGTGACTTCAATATGAAAAAGTCGTTTTTACTTACCAGCAGCAATGTATATTCAATATCACTGTATTACTTCACTTCTACCGTAGATAAAACCTGTACAAGCGCAAACAAAACAATCGGCATGCACGCGCGACCGCATACGAGTAACGACTAGGAGCTAATTGTAGATACGCCGACGTTGCCAAACATCTGTAACGGTTTTGTTCATATATGATTCATGGACGCATGATTAGAAAAAATGTGCTGATACGTCCATGAGTCATATATGAACATGTCATTAAAAACCAAAATAATAAAAAATAAATAAAATTATATAGTGGTGTATGATATTCAATGACTGTATAACTGAATTATTACAAAAAAACCATTGGACGTAGGGGGATCGAAAACAATGCTTATGGGGATAGTCAACATGTTAACGAGAGAAAAAATTGGTCGGTCGGGGCGCATAAACAAGTCCTACATATGCTTATTCGTGTGCTTCGTCACCAAATCCATTCATTTGGAATTGGTGTCGGATTTATCCAAAGACGCATTCATAATGGCTTTACGTATATTTTCAAGCCGCCGCGGTTGTCCCTCCAAAGTATTCTCAGATAATGACAAAAATTTCATTGCAGCCAATTCTGAGCTGCAAGTGTTAGGCAAATTTATTACAAAAAATAAAAATTACATAAAAGAGTATGCTGCTAGTGTCAACATTACTTGGAAGTTTATTCCGCCATACTTACCTCACTTCGGGGGTTTGTGGGAGGCAGGGGTCCGTAGCACAAACCACCAAAAGAGTTATAGGTGACACCCTACTTACCTTCGAGGGTTTGTATACATTACTGGTGCAGGGGGAATCAGTACTCAATTCACGACCTCTCTCTCCTTTATCTTCTGATCCAGACGATCTTGTCCCTTTAACCCCAGCACATTTCCTCGTCGGTAAATCTCTCACCTCAGTGCCAAAATATGATGTCAGTACGATCCCACAAAACAGGTTATCATTGTATCAGCACATCCAGTACATGAAGCTCCATTTTTGGAAAAGGTGGAGTAAGAGGTTTGTTTCGGAGCTTCCAACCCGAACCAAATGGAAAACCAACCAAAGCAACCTAAAGGAGAACATTCTAGTGGATATAAAAGAAGACAACCTGTCACCAGCACACTGGAAGCTTGGCCGAATCATCCAGACTCACCCCGGAAAAGACGGCGCTCCAAGAGTTGCTACCATAAAGACTGCCAGCAGCGGTGAAATTAAACGCGGTTTTCAAAAAATATGTCCTCTTCCAGAAGGATAAACTTTGTGTCAATCCTTGTGTGTAAACTTTATGTGTTTGAAGCCTAGTGACTTCAATGTTTAATAGCACTTACTTATTTTTGAAAGTACTTTTGACCATTGATTTCTTGTGCGAGACCGCTGTGAACCCGCCAAACATTTTCAGTACTTGGCACCAGAAGACGTAGTCAGATTACTAATAGACTGTGTAGAGAGCATTTCTTTCTTTGTATTTTTTACAATTTCTTTGTTTTATGGTGAAATAAAACCAGTCTATACAAAAGTTAAAGTCTTTGTTTTGCTATTAATAAGTAAAAACATACATAAACAATAGATGACAGTGCCCATCAGGCTCCTGTAAAATGATTTTTTCCTTTTAATATATTATTGGATAATTATTTAGCTATTTTGAATCAAGACTTAATATTATGATTATTTTTGTGCAAACCCAGAAGTAGAAAAAACTTATTTTAAGGGGCTATTTAATTTCAATATGCTGAAAGGTAAGGTAAGATGAGCGGGACAAGGTGGACTTCCTACTAAATAAATCAACAGTGGTTTATAGAATATTAAAACATATTTTAATTTTCAGGTGATTTAGTGTTCTCGAGGTGGACATCGGCTTTAGTCGCAGCAAACCTGCCATACTACAGACAAATGCTGTAGAACATGAAAACACAACAGAATGTTAACAGAAAAGTTTATGGCTATGAGCAACCTGTCAGCCCCAGCAGAACGTGAACTATTTATCTCATTCTATAGAGTCATGATGTTGTAGATATTTCAATTTCAAATCACTACTTTCCGTTTACAAAAGCAATCGAGCCTTCTTCGAGAGTAGTTTGCTACTAATTGGCATGGTGTGCATCTCGAGGTTCATCTCCCCACTATGGTATAGGGCACCACTCGTCTCACCTTTATTTGCCGCTCACCATGGTCGTAGACTTAGAGAGTTAAAGGTGTGATTGACCTCATATACAACTTTGTCAATGTAATTTACTCTGTGTAATCTTAATGTTTTGATCAACAAGCGGTAGTAGTAGTAAAACTTGGGGAAGTACTGCCAAGCCACTAGGCTGGAAAAACCTTTTTCACCAACCACGTTCCGTTCATTCTCACCCATTTTCACTTTCCTGTCTTTCACCTGCTAATAAAGGAGATCAATCTATCCCAGTTTTCATCTCTAAGATATCCCTTATATAGTCTGTCTTGTTTATTATTTGCAAAACTCACTTTTGCTAATCAGGAGTCATTAAAATATACTTCATTTCAAATACCAATTTCGTATAAACTCTAAACTATGATAGACTATAATCCTTCATTGCGGACAAGCAAAAACAAATTTAAATATAACGCGATAAATCTCAAAATTGCTTAATGTCGAACCCAATTAATGCCAAACTCAGAGGCAAATATCTCTCCATTATTTATTTTTTTGCCGACAGGAGTTCTAAATATAAATTATCTACTTCGAAAATGTGTCTGTGCAAACGAGATAATAATCTCCTTGCCTTGCACCCGACCTCAATACGACGAAAAGCTATTTCTCGGCCTTTTGTAGTGGAATTTATATTGAAATGATAACAGAATTTCCGTTTATAAAGAGCCAACAGAAAGGAGCTGAAAAGTAATAAATTGGAGTTGCAACATCAAGCTTAATTTAAACTTTGTGTCCAGATCGTTCATGGATAGGAATTTCTAATATCTTATTATAAAAATATATCGATTTTTTAGTACTAGAGCAGACCCAGAGCACAGTAGTTAAGGGAAGAACCACGCACTAAATGTGTTGATATGTGGTTTCGGCGAAAGTCCCTAATTTTTACAGCGAAAATTTCTTTTGGTGCATTAAGCGCACTTTTTCCTGGGTAGTGAATAAGACTGAGCTGTTTTCTCATGTTTTCTTTTGAACGTGTATATCTTTGAAGAAGGGGTCATTTTGGGTCGTTCTAGCACCGAAAAAGATGCGA
>MU189641.1:19032-44183 GCA_016904865.1 Pissodes strobi | reverse complement strand
TCGATGCTTAGTACAACCCTCGCTTTTCTATTTCTGAAAATCTTTCTCATGTATAGGGACAAAAGTACTATTTTTCAACATGAAAGTGACAGCTCGAAATAACAAGATGACAGCTGGGCGACATCTAAGTCCTTTTTCAAATGTTGCACTCCTTTTTGATGGTCTATACATTATAAGGACGAAAGTACTATTTTTTTTATATGAAAGTGACTGCTCGAAAAGTCAAGGTGAAAGCTGGACGACATCTAAGTCATTTTTTATTTTTCAATTAGGTTTAGTTTTGTGACCTCACAGGTAGCCAAGGTGTCACTTTGACACATTTTAGCTGTCAAAAATAGTAATTTTTATTCCTATATAAATATAAAGCATCTGACATCATTTTCTGCACTGGCTTACTCTATATATATTTGAAAAAAATGTACTTAGAGGACGCTTAGCTGTCATTTTCTTGTCAAATAATAGTACTTCGGTCCTAAGTACCCTCGATCCGGAATCAATATCTGAATTTGTCAGCACTGTGTAATATCAAAGTATATATAGATTCTGATTTTGTTATAAGCATGGCAACGCCGCAATCACATATTTTGTACAAATGTTAATATGCCTCCTGATAACAGGAGCATGTTGGCATTTATTTAAAAAAATCTGATTGCGGCGTTGCCATGCTTATAAGAAAATCATGTACATGTACTTTGATATTGTTTAATTTCGCATATAAAATGAGCTTAAAAATAAGGCAACAAGTGCTCTCAAAAAGTGGTAAGTAATAATGCGATATTAATAATTAATTCAATTAATTAATTCTTATTCGATTCGATTATTAGCAGTTTCGAAACTGGGTTATCAAAAATAGAAGTAAACCAAGTCACTGCATATTTATACGTAAAACTTTCCTTATAATAATGGTTGGTGTTGAGATAATACGCCATTGGTAAAAGCATCAAGCTGAGTACAATTGGAGAAGTTTCCACAATAATCCTGAGACTTTTTTATTTTAATATTTTCTCTATTTTTTAAATATTTGCAAATATACACGGTGTCTCAAAAATTAGGGCAACTTCGATTTTGAACGAAATAATCCTATTTTTTTAACCTATTTTTCAAAATATTGCATCCCAACTGGCTTTTGAAAAGTGATGGCAAAATAGGCAATTGAAAGAGAATTTGATTGATTTTTAAGACTTCAAGTATCTGCGGTTTTCAAAAATAGGCGTACACCAAGTCACGTAAAACTATCCATATAATAATGGTTGGCGTTGGGATGATACGCCACTGGTAAGATTGCAAGCTAAGTGGGCAGACAAAATGCCAAAGGAAAAAAAGAGGGTAAACTATAATCATTTAATCCGTAAGTAATATCCTGCTAGTAATAATTGTATTGGAGGCAATACCCGCGTTTATCAACATAGACACCAAGAATTATTGCAGGGGCGTGCTTTAAATCTAATATTAAGTAAAACTGAATATTGTGTAAGTATAGCACAGCGTGTATGCGGCTTAGAAGCTGGCTTATTCAAAAAAAGGCGTAAACCAGGTGAGTGTATATGCATGCGTCAACTACCTTTATAATAATGTTTGTTCTCAGGATGATACGCCACTGGCTGTGGATGCACAACTTCAACGTTGTAAAACAAGCTTTCAGCAGTAAAAAGTGTAAAATATAGGTATGTCTTCAGGCTAAAAAAAGGGATTGAACGAATAATCCGTAAGTAATAATCGGATATTAAATTATATTTGACGCATCGGCTTAATTGCAAATAAATGTTAATCCGATCGACTTAAACGAATTCCACGACTTTTTGTTCAAGTCCGTTTCTTTGGGCAAATAATCATCATTTATCGATGAAATTGTATATTTTTGATAAACACACAACTGCATCTGAGGTAAAACACCTTAAGGTGACCTTCGATGCTAGATTAACCTGGAATCTTCATTTAGAATGAAGGCTAAAGAAGGCATAAACCTCTTATGAACAGTGCCACAGGACCGTGGGTAACCTGGGGGATGAAACCCAGGGTTGTAATGTTGATCGATACTGCCATCATAAGACCTATGATTGCCTATGGAGCCGTAATTTGGTGGCCCAAGAGTCAACAAAAAACGGCAATGCCTAAGCTCAGTCAGGTACTGAGAACTGCCTGCCTAAGTGCTTAACTATAACAGGAGCTATGCGAACAACTCATGGAAATAATCTTGTGCTTGCCTCCCCTAGATATTTGTCTAAAGGAGGTGTCTTTGGCAACATTGCTAAGGCTCAAAGTCGTTGGTGTGCAACCCAGCATAGAATGTTTAGAGACTAGACGCCACCTGTGGGAAGTCGGAAGACTGCCACTACTGCCACTAATACCTCCCGAATTTGTCTTCGACAAACTATATGATGTACAAATAAAACCAATTGAGACTATAACCGAAGGTGCGGATTACATTTTCGTCGATGGCTCAAAAACCCAGGAAGGAGCAGGCTGTGGAATTTACTTCCGAAGCTTGCGAATTGAGCTTAAATGGTGTATGGAGGGACACGCAAGTATAGTTCAGTCTGAACTTGCTCCCCCTCGAAGGTGTTTCCGGTTTGTCGTACCGGCGGGGCTTGCGTGCTTTGACGAACCCCTAGGCTATGCCGGCGGTAGCCTGGCTACTGGTAGGGTCACCCAAGCCGGACAGGCTAGGGGGGAGAAGCCAGACTAAGAGAAACACCACCAAGGTAGCGTCTGATCCGGAGCGGGCGGCTACAAAGGGGAAATCCCGCTTCTCGAAAGAGGGCTGCCCCACGGATTCTGGGGGGGGGGGCATCACCAATTTGCGCCTGACAAGTCTAAGGAGACAGGTAAGAAGATAGATCCGTTCGCTAGAAGAAGTTCAATTAACAGAACGCCGCCGAGGCCAAGATCATTTAGCGAACACACGATAGATCTGACTACGTCGGACCCGACATGGAAGGACGCCATTAGAGGCTCAAAAGGCAAAAATGTAACAACTAGACAGTAGACTTTAGACTTTACTAAGAAAAGCAAACTTTTGGACACCTCACTCCAAAAGAGCGAAGAGGAATGGTGCATAAGAAAAAAGAGAGCCCAGAGTTCTCTAGAGGAGGACCTAGAAGGTAGAATAGAACGAAACAGCAAAAGAGAGACCAATCTAGGAAACTGAAGAGATACATAGGCATTTTAAAAAAGCCATATATCGTAGATTGGCTAGATCAACACAGATTCGAAAAGGAAAAATTAGGGGAGCTCACAATGGAAGCAGACGTACAAACAAGCCCCAAGAAGGCAGAAGCCCACACCCTAGAAGAACGTCAAAGGTCAGGCCTAAGTAAGGACATGTCGACACAGACCATCCAGGCAAAAGAGAAGCAGGAAAAAGAAAATAAGGTGGACCCCAACTCCCCAGATGGAGGAGTATGTCCAACATGTAGGCGAGCACAAGATGATACATACACCCAGCAATCTGAAGACGAACAAATGACCACTAACCCAAGACCCCTAATGAAGGATGCGTCATCACAGACGGAAAATGTCCCAAACTCCAAGGAACAAGAAGTAAATTCCCTATATGGAATGCGAACATTCGAAGACTTTACAAATTTAGAAAAGCGTAGATGGACCAAAGAAATGTATCAAAAACAGACATAAATCCTGCGTGGTAAAAGTCGTGCTAGTAGAGCCAACAGATGTTGAGATGGGAGAAAGCATACAGCTTCTCTTCAAGAAAAAATACCCAGAAATCTTGGATATTCAAGATGACTTCGGCGTTATGGAGCAAACAATAAAAATAAGAGGGTCCGGACAGATAAGTGGGCAAAAGATTATTAAAATCCTACAGGATACATCCGATGTGAAACTATGGGAGTCCTTGGAAAAACTCAGGGAAGAAACTAGAAGTGATGATTGGGTGGCAGTTCACCACGTTAAACGTATTAGCCTGGACAAACTAAGGAAAATGACAGAAATAATTGGCCAACCAGATGACACAATGCACGAAAGCAACCCAAATAAAAACAACAGACAACCCAAAAAGGCAAAGATCGACATATGCCCTAATTGTAGACCAAAAAGCGGACGACTTCAAGAAGATGGTAGAAAACGTCAAAGAGTGAGTTAAAAATATAAAGGAAAACAAAATTATCAAGGAAATGCGGCAAACAAAAGACGGAAAACTAATCATAACAACGGACAAAGGCGATGTAGCGATCAAGATACTGAGAGAAAAAATCAAGGAGTCATATAATGAGGCGGACGTAAGGATAATGGGATCGGAGGCAAACATACATAACGAGGCGATGTACATTAGAGGCATAGACGCGGTAACAACAAAGGATGATATAGTTAACGCGCTACGACATGAGCTAAAGATGGAAGAAGTGGACTTCCATCTAAGTGATCTAAGACCAAATCGCAACAATACTCAAGCAATAACGATGATACTACCCAAGCGAATGGCGGAACAAATACTGGCCAAACACTCGGAACTGCGAATAGGATTAGTGAGGTGTAGACTAGAAAGAAGGTTCAATATGGAAAAAATGCTATAAGTGCTGGAACTACGATCACGTCACGAAAGTTTGTTCAGGTCCAGACAGGAGTAAGCTATGCTATAAGTGTGGAGAGGAAGGCCACGCAGCAAGTACATGCCAAAGTAAAGAAAAATGCCCAATTTGTCAAACAAACGACGTTTGAAGATCGTTATCAGTTCTAAGGAAATTAGAAAGGCAAGAAAGCAGACAGAGACAAAGGAACCCAAACAACGAAAATGGCGAGCATTAAATTCCTTCAGATCAATGTAAACAGATGCTACGCAACACACGACCTCATGACCGTCACAGCCAACCAAATGAACATCGACATTGTATCAATCTCTGAACCAAACCACAGGATCATGCAACAAGGGTCATGGCTGGCTGACCCAAAGATGGACGCTGCTTTAAAATTAAGAAACAAAGGTATACCGTCCCTTAAAACAGGGGCAGGAGACGGCTTCGTATGGGCCGAACTCCAAGAATTTATATAGACAAGTTGCTACTGCCTGAGTGAAGTGAAATTTAGGTATTCCCTGGGATCTCTAAAGATGATCAGTGAAAACAGGGCCCTAACAATGGAAAAAAGTCTGCAAGCAGCCGGAGAACTATTCCCCGTCAGACCTATTGTCGCCTGGGAAAAAGCAGAAATAAGAGACATAGAAACCCCTACAGTGTCCAAAGAGGAACTAGCCTACGCAAGTCACAAACTGAAACCAAATAAAGCCCCAGGCTCGGACGGCATACCAGCTGACATCCTAAAGCTCATCTCAGAAAGATATCCTGAACCTTTCCTCAGAACCTTCGACAATATAGTAAAGCAAAGTGAAATCCCTCCTTCATGGAAAGTAGCGAAACTCGTGCTAATGGAGAAACTCAGAAAAACAGTGGACGACCCTCCGAAATACAGGCCGCTGTCCCTCTTAAACACTCCTGGAACACCTGATAGCATCAAGACTCTCGGAGAACCTACGGTTGACAGAAACACTGTGCGAGCGGCAGAATGGTTTTAGAAATGGTAGATCCACTATATCAGCAATCCAAACGGCATTAGAAATTGCCAAAGCCGCCATTTTTAAGAGAAGTCACAGACACAGACAAATAGGAGCAATCGTCACCCTCGACATCAAAAACGCCTTTAACTCGGCATCGTGGCAGGTGATTATAGAGGAATTGGCGAGGAGAGAGGCATAAACCTCATAAAAAGCTACCTAACAGACAGATCCATCGTCGTGGAAGCGGAAGGCAAAAATAAATCGTTTGGCATGTCCTGCGGCGTCCCGCAGGGCTCCGTCCTGGGCCCAACGTTGTGGAACATCATGTCTGGCGGGCGGCTGAACTTAAAGATGCCAAAAGGAGTAACCCTCATTGGATATACGGACGATGTGGCAGATGGTTGTAACAGGCAAAAATCTGGCCATAGTGGAAAAGAAAATAGGGGTTGCAATGGCACCCATAGTAGGATTGCTAACCAGAAACCACCTACAGCTGGCGGAAGTTATCATAATTACTTCAAAAAGGTCCGTACCTACGAGAACTGTCAATATCCTTGGAAGAGAGTCAGAATCTGCTTCAGAAATTAAGTATCCGGGGGTCTGGCTGGACAACAAATTATCCTTCACGACGCATATCCAAAAAACGGTCAGTCGGGCGCGGTCCGCTACAGCACTGGCAAGAATCATGCCCAACATTGGTGGCCCAGGCCCCGGCAAGAGAAGACTATTGTGTTCAGTCGCAAACTGCATATTATTATACGTCGCTCCAGTATGGAAAGATGCTATAAGGCACAACAAATACAGAGGCAAGCTGCCCTAAGAATCTGTAGTGCCTACTGTACGGCATCTACAGACGTCATCCTAGTGATATCTGAGACACCACCAATCGATCTCCTGGTAAAACAAGCTACCCAAATATACCAAGCAAAAAAGCAGCTCGCTTAACAGCTAAGGAAATGGTACAAGAAACTTGGCAAATCAGATGGGAAAACAGCACAAAAGGTAGATGGACGTTCAAAATAATACCAAACATTCCAGCGTGGATAAACAGATGGCACGGCGACACAGACCATTACCTGACTCAACTGCTGACGGGACATGGCTGCTTCCGGGACTACACCTATAACATAAATGAGACAGAGGACAATGAGTGCATATACTGCGGTGAAACCGATAATATCGAACATACCTTTTTTTACTGCAGGCAATGGAAGACACGACGGAAGACATGTACAACACAAATCGGAGCAATCACCCCAGATGATCAGTAGTACGGACAACTGGTCAGGTGTAAAACAATTTGCCGAATCAATTCTAGAACAAAAGATAGAGGATGAACACCTGCTTGCTAAGGGAGAAGAATAGAGGATGAGAATTACCAGGGGGCGAAGGTAGAACATGCTCCCACGGACAAACACCCCCTCTGAAGTAATGCGAAAGCGGTTCCAGAGGCAGGAGTGCCCACTGTTGTCAAACTAGAGGAAAGAGTTTTAGCCGATCGAGGATCCCTGGATTGGGACGTCATCCCGGCACACCCCCAGGCATTAGACCATCAGCCTGGGGCAGTCTGTCCAGCAGATTTCTTAAAACTCTATAAAAAAAAAGTCTGAACTTGCTGCAATATCCATTCGCAGGAATACTGAGGACAAGACTATTAAAGTCGACACGGACAGTAGACAAGCACTACTGGCCTTGAAAAGTTATAAACTTACAGCCAGGTTAGTACTAGAATGCTACAATTCACTGGAGGATGCCGCCCGCAAGAGCAGAATTTCTGTGTGCTGGGTTAAAGGACATGCAAAGTGCGAAGGTAAATTGGCTAGAAAGGCAGCCGACGATGATACACATGATAAAAAAAGATCACCCATGAAGACTTTAGGGCAAGATGGGACGAAACAACTAAGTGCAATATCGACTGGCCAGGGAGCTACTACGCTACTCTAATGAGTATGCAGCAAAAGCTGGATATGTCAAGGAGGACCCTACGACTCATGGGGGATTCTGACTGGACACTGCCAGCTAAGGAAACAACTTCATACAATGAGATTATGCGAGACACCTCTATGCAGAGGCTGTGAACAGGAGGACGAAACAGAAGAGCACTGGCTTTGCGATTACGACGCTGTTTCGAAACTAAGGGAATCCATTTTGGGAGAGCGATGGAAGAGAGGAGAAAACACCAGAATAACATAACCGCATACAGGGAGATACACCGTGAAATACAAAGAATGATTAGAAAAGCCAAGCAGAAAGAAATGGAAGAATAATGCCATGAAATAGAAACACTGCAACAGAGATTTGGTGATTTCAATGTACATAAAAGAGTGAGAGAAATAACTGGCAAATACAAAAAGAGAACAGTAGGAAAACTCGTCAATGACAACGGAGGACTTATTGTGGACCAAGGAAGTATTAAAGACACTTGGAAAAAATACATAGAGAATTTGTTCTTCGATGAGAGAGGAGATCCCCCTTCCTTATCAACAGAAACTGGACCACCAATACTAACAAGTGAGATAGAAGCAGCCATAAAATCGTTGAGAGAAGGCAAAGCTCCAGGACCGGACGGGCTACAGACAGAGTTCCTTAAGCTTTTGGATGAAGAATCAATAAAAACGATCTACAAAATATTTAACAATATCTATGACATCGGCAAACTAACCCGAAAGAATGGCTCATTTCTGAATTTATATTGCTGCCCAAGAAACAAAGGGCAAAGAAATACCATAAGCTTAATCAGCCATTTACTCAAGCTCTTCCTTAAGGTTATCCATCGCAGAATATACAAGATATGCGAAGAGAGAGTAGCAGACACACAATTTGGCTTCATGAAAGGATTGGGGACAAGAGAAGCACTGTTCAGTATACAAGTATTATTCCAACGGTGTAGGGACATGAATTGCGACATTTATACCTGCTTTGTAGACTACCAAAAGGCGTTTGACAAAATCCAACACCAGAAGATGATACAAGTACTGAAAGGCAGTAGAAGATGGTCGCCTATATTCGAAACGAATAGGCACTCGAAGAAGAAGAAGAAGAAGAAGAAGGCTGAGCGATGGCCTAGTTGGATTGGTTCACTTAGGGAGGACGCTCAGGGGGTCCAATGGGGCCTAAGTGCCGTGGCCTTTCAAGGGCACCCTCTCACCATTCCCAGATTCTAGATGTAAACCCAGTCACTGTTTATTCATACGTAAACCATTGGCATATTTCAACCAATGAGAACATGGGCTTAGTAGGCATAGACCATGTTGCCAATGTTATATTTATTTTAGGCTTCTATAGATATTATGCGGCTGGCTGTTTTGTTTTTGGTATTATGGCTCCTTTGAGCGTCCTGAACTTTTTATTATTAGCCCTTGCTCGACATTTCAACTTATTTTCTCAAAAACCTTCTAAACAATACAAAATATCAAAAAAACGCAAGAAACCAAAAAATTAGTAAATAAAATGGGAAATATGATTTTTATTGCAAGAATAGCAGTGGCGTTCTAATAGCAAGTTCTGGGGGGGGAAGGAAGCGTCACCCGAAAAAAGCAGCGCTCTGTAATTTGCTTGAAGATGATTTATAGAGATTGACGACACGGCATTAGAAACACTATGTATATTGCATATTTGATTATATAAAAGTAGTTTATATAGGGAAATAACAGAAAATAAGTGATATTATATGTTCAATATTCTAAGGCTGTAGCTGTAGTTCAAATGATTAGGCCATTGTTGAAGCTTCATAAAATCTAAAACTATATTTCCCTGGTTGTCTAAGCTTTCAGTTTTCAAGGAAAAATATTACAGAAAAAATATCTGACCTTTAAAAGTGTCTCTTTCGCATGAGAAATGCCATTCGTACCAACAAAATTCGACTTTTAGGCCTCCGGTATATCTTATACGCATAAAAAATTATAAATAATTCAAAAATATTCGCACATCGGTGGACCATCGCTAAATCATTGAGTGCTTCTCTTCCGATGACGCAAAAGAAAACACGGATTCATTAAATATGATTTTAGACCCATTAACACTGTATGCTAATAATTGCAATAAAACGAAAATGTTTAAAAATATGCAAATGTTGCTTAGTTGTATGTAAAAAGTAATTTATACTTTTTAGATGATTAATGGCAACGCTCATCTTCGTTATTTTTGGTAATTGCGTGTAACGGCTAGTGACATTATTATTCCAATTGGGTTTTGCCACGGAGAATATGACATGGTTCAATGTGGCAACAATGTAAAACGATAATTATTAGTTTGAAGGTAATTTAAGGAAAATTATTTATAGTTCAGCCCTAGGTTTGTATGAAAAATGCAACGATTGATGTGCTAGAGGCATTATATTCCATAAAAGCAGACATTCACAACCACTCAATATGGTGAGAAGAAATCAGTCAATATGTATGAAGATAAAAATAGACTATATTTGATGGTGAAGTTGTCCGTTGTTTATAGGCAAGCGCGAAAATCTGAATATCAGAAATTATATGCAGAATCCATTTGCCTAAATGGTTTGGACATATTTCTTAGTGAAGAACATAAGAACAAGATTTTTAATCGATTTAATATATAAATTTAATAAAATATTTCAATACCAATATTTGTTTTTTTTTTTAATAAAAAATATAAAAGTTTTTAATTAAAATAGGTGTAAGATAAACAATATTTTGAAGAGCTGTTGAATATGGAGGAGCCAGATAAACCGTTAGAGGAGGTAAGGGGTAATTAAGATACAATAGGGAAAAGTGATTTTTCCCCTTCTGTAGTCCAAAAAGCCATCGAAAAATTAAAAAATAGAAAGGCACCAGGTCTAGATGGCATTCAAGCAAAACTTATAAAGCAGAGTGGACCTAATATGACAAACCAAATACACAATCTTATCAGACACATCTGGAGGAAAGAGGCAATGCCAGACGAATGGAAGGAGGCTATAATAATACCAATTCATAAGAATGGCCCAAAAAAGGTGTGTCAAAACTACAGAGACATCTCACTACTGTCTGTGGCATACAAAGTACTTGGGGAATATCAGTGTGGTTTCCGAAGGGGGAGGGGGGCAATAGATCAGATATTCAACGCGAGACAAATTCTGGAAGAGCAATGGGAACACGCCCAAGCTACCTTTGCTCTATTTGTAGACTATAAACAGGCTTATGACAGCATCCACCGCAAAAGCCTATGGACCATCATGAAAAACTTCGGTTTCCCAAACAAACTCATTAATCTAACGAAGATGTGCGTCCTAGAATCCAAGGTCCCGAGTTAAAGTTGAGGGAACAACGTCAGAACCCTGCAATATTCAAAGTGGGCTACGACAGGGTGACGCGCTCTCACCATTACTTTTTAACGTAGCTCTAGAATATATGATAAGAGGGCTTAATGGTATAGATGAAGGTGTAGAGATGGGCAAGAATTTCAAGGCGTTAGCATACGCGGACGATTTGGGGATCATGTGCGACACAAAGGAAGGACTTAAAAGAATCTATACGCCAATAGAAGAGAGATGAAAGAGAATAGGGCTCAGGGTAAGTAGAGAGAAAACTAAATACATGAAATTAGATCGAAGAGAAACACACATAGACATAAACCTAACAACAGATAATGGATCTTTCGAAAGAGTGAAGGACTTCAAGTACCTGAGCTCACAGATAAACGAAACAAATGATGTTAGAAAGGAAATACAATGTCGTATACATAGCGGAAACAGAGTCGTAGCTGCCCTGAGCAATTTGCTTCGACCACAAAATCTACCAAGAAAAGTGAAACTGAAGATATACAATACAATAGTGATCCCTGTGGTTATGTATGGGTGCGACCATGGTGGACCATGGCTATTAGAGAACAAGAAAGGCTACTCTTCTTCCAGAAAAAAAGTTTTAAGGAAAATATGTGGACCCGTACAAGATCCAGTAACAGCCCGGTGGAGGAAACGCACGTGTGGTGAAATAAGGGAAATGACTAAACAGCCATGGATTACTAGCACAATAAGATCCAAAAGGCTTGCATGGGCAGGTCACGTAGAGCGGAGAATAGGGATATTGGGACCGTTTATAGAGACAGGCCAAACGCAAGAAGGCCGCCAGGACGACCTAGACAAAGGTGGAAAGATAATGTAGAGAGAGACGCCAATATGATGGAAATACTAAATTGAGAAGAAATAGCAAGAGATAAGACTAGATGGAGGGTGGTGGTCGAGGATGCTAAAACGCTTAAAGTGTTGTTTGGCCACGTTAAGTAAGTAACTAAGTAAGATAAACCCAGTACATCTCTATTAAGAATCCACGAATTGTGTGATTTATCCAATCCAAGACATTCAACATATACTATTTCCACCAAATAGACATCTAGATGTTTAAATTTCTGCAACTCTTCTCCAAAGAACCCCCTTTAAATTTCTTGTTTATTTTTTATCTTAAAGTAAATATTTTGCAGAATTTGTAAGTTTATCTTTTTTTATTCTGAACAATTCGGTGTGTAACTTTTGGAAAATGCTTCTCGCTGGTTGCTTATCCACACTAAATATTGGAACCTTCGGATCAATTGTTTTTCGCGTGAGGAAAAGAGAAAAGAAGAGAAAACGCAGATGGTGGATTCAGGAAGAGCGAGCCTGGTTCTGAACATCATCTTCCACTTTCAACACTCGCTGAAGGATTGGGAGCAAAATTTATAAGGCTTTGAAACCATGAACAAAATGAGCACACAGACGATGTCAACATTGACATTCAAAGCGTGAACTTTGAAACTGAAGATGACAGAGAAGAAATGAAAACGCAGGCGGTGGATTCAAGAAAAGCGAATCTGGTTCTGAAGAAGATCTTCCACTTTCCACGCTCGCTGAAGAATTAGGAGCAAAATTTATAAGACTTTAAAATCATGAAAAAAAAACAGGCACACGGGATATGGTAACACTGACATTCAAAGCGGGAACTTTGAAACTGAAGGCGGCAGAGAAGATGAGAAAACGCAGGCGGTGGATTGAAGAGAGGCGAACCTGGTTCTGAAGATCATCTTCCACTTTCAACGCTCGTTGAAGGATTAGGAGCAAAATTTATCTTCTTCTTCTTCTTCTTCTTCTTCTTCTTCTTCTTCTTCTTCATATTATAGGCCTTAGGCCTGTATTTTCCAACCTAATTCTCTTGAGATGTTGAAGTCCATGACTCCACCCATCTCTTTGTAGGTCTTCCGGGGGGGGGGGGGCGTCTTGTCCATGATCTTCCATCTCTAGCGATTCTTGCCAGTCTTCCCTCTGTCATCCTGTCCACGTGGCTCTTCCAGTCCCTTCTCCATTTGCGTCCCCATCTGATGATGTCTTCCATTTCACATTCGTGTCTTATGTCTGTGTTTCTTTTTCTGTCTCTTAGTGTGTACCCTGAGATACTCCTGAGTATTTTCATTTTTGTTGTTCGTAGTGTGTTATTTTGTTCTTTTGTTGTCAGCTCTTGTTGCTATAGCGTACGTTAGTATGGGTCTAACACAGGTTTTGTATACCAATTTTAATCTTTGGCTTTTTGCTCATGTTGGTATTATTCCAGATAATGTCCCGAAGTGCACCTGAGATTCGGCTGGCTTTATTGGCTTGTTCTCTTACTTCATTTGTTCTATGTTGGCTTGAGGTAATTTGTATGCCTAGATATTCGAACGGCATGATTTGTTCTATTGTTTTATTTTCCAAGGCAAGTTTACATCTCATTGGTTCTTTGGAAATGACAAGGGCCTTGGTTTTTCTGGTCGATACCTGCATGTTGAAGGTTTTTGCTTTTACATAGGATGAGTATAGAAGTGTAAGTCGTCTTCATTATCCGGTATAATTAGGGCGTCATCGGCATAACATACGATTTTGAGTTCACCTGTTGGGAGTGTATATCCTCCCTCTGTGATTTTAACCTGGTTTATTATTTCATCCGTTATTAGATTAAAAGTTGTGGACTTAAGGAGTCTCCTTGTCGGATTCCCGTTAGTGTTATTATTTCCTCTGTCATCTTTTGGTTAACCAATATGTGGGTAGATGTATTGTGGTTTAGTTGTCTTATGACGCCTATTACGGTTCTCGGTACGGTTTTTTCTTAAGAATATCTGTCACGTCGTTTAATCTCACCCTGTCAAATGCTTTGGTGAGGTCTATAAAGCACATATATGTGGGCTTTCCGTATTCTATAGCCTTTTCCTTTGCTTGCCTGACTATGAAGATAGCATCCATGGTTGACCGATTCTTCCTGAATCCTTGTTGTTCTTCCGATATTTTTTACATGTTAGCTAATTATTGTTTCTATGATCTTCGTGAACAATTTCATGACTGAGCTTAGTAAGGTTATGCCTCTATAGTTTTCAGGGGATTTTGTGACCCCTTTTTTGAATATTGGGATGATTATGCTCTTTTTCCAATCGTTTGGAACATTTTTGGTTGTTAATATACTACTAAATAACTTTGGAAGTTCTGTCATTAGCTGGTGCCCCCATATTTCAATAACTCGTTTGGTATCTCATCCAGTCCCGGTGCTTTTCTGTTTAATCTTCTTTGTCTGTTCCATTGTCATTCTTTCGGATATTTCGGGAGGTTCTTCAGCTTCTTCACCTTCTTCTTCAATCTCGTTTCTGTTTTCCTCTTCGGGTATATCTGTGTACAGTCGTTCAAAGTAGGTTTTCCATTGAAGTTCATCAATTTGTAGTGTTTGTGTATATTCCACGATTTCGTTTTCTTCTATTTAGCATTCCTCATACATTCCTTTGTGCTCCGTATAGGTCGGGTTCCATTTCGGAGGTAAACCTTTCCCAGAAGTTTCGATTTATGGTTCTGATTTCTATGTTGACTCTGTTTCTTGTTTGGATGTACCGATTCTTTCCTTCCGGTATTTGGTTACGCCTATATCTTAGGTACGTTTCACGTTTCTCCTTGGCTAGAGCTTTCACTTCGGGTATATACCATTGTTTGTTACGGGAAGTTTTATTAACTCCCACTTTCCTTAGACCTAGAGCCTTGATTTTTTGATTTAAGCGAGCTTGGTACTGCTTTTGTTGTTGGGTCTCTATTCTTTTGTATGTTCATTCGCAGCTTACACACGACTAAGGAGTGGTCGGATCCTATATTGGCTGAGGTCAGGCTTCTTACGTCTAATATTTGGGTTGGGTGTATGGCTCTATTTGATATTATATAATCTATAGTTGAGTTCTGCCCTCTGGTGTTCTGCCATGTAATTTTGAGCTGGAGTTTATGTTTAAAAAAGGTGTTATTTATTCTTCATGTTGTAGTGTGCGCATAGGTCTATTAGCGCTTCACCGTTCTCATTAATGTGCTCTTCGTTAAAGTGGTGTTTTATTCCGGGTAGTATATTGTTTCCAATCCTGGCATTCAGATCCCCTTTTCCGGTATGCTTCCCAATTCGCCCTCCAGATTTTCGTAGAATGTTCCTGTCTCTTCTTTACTCTTGCTAATGTCCGGAGCATCTACACTTATTAGATTGATATTTCCAGTTTCTATATTTAGTGACACTTTAAGAATCCTTTCGTTTAAGTTGTGTATATCCTGGATACGGTGTTCATATTTTTCGGCTATGAGTAATCCCACTCCGGCTGTGGCTATTTTGTGTTTGGCAACACCGCTATGCATTAATACGTAGTTTGGCAATTTAATGCTTCCTTTGCCTTTGCGCTTGGTCTCTGACAGTGCGCATACATCTATTTTGTGCTGTTGCATTTCTAACAATATTTCGCTGTCTTTGGTGTTCCAGGACAGCACGCTGTTCGAATTGTGTTTTTCCTCCATTTTTGCTTCCTGTTCGGTTTGATTTCCTTATTCGTTCCCCGGTTTCTCGCAGGGTTTGTCATCGTTTGGTCCGTCCTATTCCGAGGCTGATTGTTGGATCTGTGAGCAGACGATGGTTTTTACGTCTCCGTCGGTTAGGTTGCTAGCCTGGCCCGACATTCCTCCGCCTTTATCCGGGCTTGAGACCGGCACTGGACTTCTAAATCCATCTGGACCACTGGACTTCTAAATCCATCCAGTTCCCACAGTAGGCCCAGTTTATAAAATTTATAAGACTTTGAAACCATGAACATAATGAGCACGCGGAAAGCGTGAACTTTGAAACTGAAAGTGGCAGAGAAGAAGAGAAAGCGCAGATGGTGGATTCAGGAAAAGTGAGCCTGGTTCTGAAGATTATATTCCACTTTCAACAATCGCTGAAGGATTGGGAGCAATATTTATAAGGCTTTGAAACCATGAACAAAATGAGCACGCGGAAGATGGCAACATTGACACTCAAAGCGTAAATTTTGAAAGTGAAAGAGGCAGGGAAGATGAGAAAACGCAGATGGTGGGTTCAAGAAAAGCGAATCTGGCTCTGAAGATTATCTTTCACTTTCAACTCTCGCTGAAGGATTAGGAGCAAAATTTATAAGACTCTAAAATCATGAACAAAAATGAATACAGGGCAGATGGTACCATAGACATTCAACAATCAAGATGATTGACTTCTCTCAGCAAATACCAACGTTGCCAACTTTTGTGTCACAAATGATCCGTGAGATACTTTGTGACGCAAAGTAGTGTCGTGCGCCTACATGCACTATTCGCTCACTTCGTTCGCTCGGGGGCACAACCATCAGAAACTAACCCAAGGCATGCCCTTTTTTGAAAATTCTACTCCTCATGGACTGAAAAAAAAAACATTACGGCCATAACCTTGAACCGTACACTTACCGACGATCCAACGATACATTTAAACTTAACTTTCTTCGTTAAACACTAGTAAGATATTAGCTTGAGCGATACATTTGGCAACGTTGGGCCGTCTATTTTCTCGTAACTTCTCTTTTATAAATATAAAGCACTTTTTGGAAACATTCCGTTATTCTAGATACGTGAACTGCTAACAGGTTCATCAAATATTTTGTCTGTGGGTTTCCGCATTTGTGTATGCGGCCATGAAGTAACATAATTTGCGACTGCCTAATTTTTATGTTGATCTCATTTATGCAAAACGTTATAAGTGACGTTAATGAATTCTTCGAAGGCATTCTTAGATTTTCTGGCTGATTAACTTTTGAGAATGTGAGTGCTCTTAAAACTGTTGACATTAATTAATAGTAAAGTGCCCTATGGCGTATTATTTTTTAATTTATTTATATTTGCATTAGACAAAGTGTTTTTGATGTCGTTCTTTGGATGCGCGTTTTATTGTCTGACTCGTTTTTTTGTCTTCTTCACTGTCACCTTCAATTTCAGAGTCGAGACATTAACCTGTTAATTTGTTTTATAATATTATTAAATAGTTTTTAGTTTTTTCTCGGGTTTTTTTCCTAGGCACGTCTGCTCAGTGCGCTTATCTCCTAAAAAAGTTCGAGCCTTGTTGGCTGTGACCATTGTTCGGGTAGCGGGTAGACATTTTCTGTATTCCCGATGGAGATATGTCTACTTCAGGAATGCGACCCTGCCAACGCGAGCCTTGAAAAATCTCCCATAGCAAAACCGGGAGGTTTTTCATGTCCTACATCCTAACTAAAATCCATATATCCCTTTCTTATATCCTCCCCTTGAGGAAGGCAACGAGAAACCACCTCAAGTATTTTCTTTTTACCCTAGTACGACATCATGGATATGTTCTTATTAAATGAGTCCGGAGTTTCAAGCTCCCCGATTGGATCTCCGGGGGGAGCAAATAAGAATGGAAACATGAATAACAAAAAACTGCAAACAAAGCAAATTAAGAGAATATGCACATGGAATGTGAAGACAATGGCCCGAGCTGGTAAAATGCAGAATGCGCTGTTGGAAATGAGAAGATTGAATATAGAAGAGATCATGGGAGTGAGTGAGATGAGATGGCCCGGCTCTGGCTACTGCGACATGGCGAGTTATAGAGTGTACTATTCTGGAACAACTAATGGAAGGCACGAACACGGAGTGGAATTGATTATCAGAAAAGAAGTTGCTAGACACGTCACTAATTTTGTGCCTATGAACGAAAGAGTCATGTTCCTACAATTGAATACATCACCAGTGAACACCAACATAATACAGGTATATGAATGCATCTACCACTGATCACAGTGAGGAGGAAGTAGAAGAATTTTAATCTCAGATTAAAGATTTTATAAAGAAATTCCATAAACAAGAAATCCTTATCTTAATGGGTGACTTCAATGCCAAAATAGGCAAGGGGCGAGAAGGGAAACACATTGGACCTCAGGGACGTGGTGTTAGAAACGTAAGGGGGAAAACTCTCAGTGTATTTGCATCCGAACATGACTTAGTAATTAGAAACACCTTCTATGAGTTACCAGACAGACGACTATACACCTGGACTTCTCCCAGAGACGACGGAAAAGACCATATCATCCGAAACCCGATAGATTATATTTTAATCGAAGATATAGAAACAGCTTCACAAGTGTGAAAACATACCCGGGTGCAGACATACAGTCGGACCACATTCCACTTGTCGGAGAATATAGGACAAAATTTAAGATTATACATATAACAAAACAACCAAAATATAATCTTAAGAAACTTAAGAACGACACAGTAAGGAACCAAGTAAAGAAGGACATCAACGACAAATGCAGACTGATTGCGGAGGAGACTGATAACACAGAAGAACAAATAATGATACTTGCTGAAACAACAACAACTAATGTCAAAGATAGATACCTGAAGAATGACGAAGCGAAACATAAATCATGGATGACAGACGAAATTTTGTTACTCATGGAAGAACGGAGGAAACAAAAGAACAGTTCCTCAACATACAAAAGCATACAAAGGGACATACAGAGGAAAATTAGAGAGGCCAAACAAAAAGAATTGGATGAGAAATGCCAAGAAATAGAAGTTTTGCAAAGCAGATTCGATGAGTTCAATGTACACAGGAAGGTGAGAGAAGTTACAGGAAAGTTCGACACGAAAAATGTGGGAAAACTTGTAAATGATGCAGGAGAGTTGATTGTGGATAGAGAAGATATTAAAGAAACTTGGAAGAAGTATATAGAACAGTTGTTTTTTGATGAGAGAGGAGACCCACTCCCCATTCAGGCTGAGTCTGGACCTGATATCATGAGAGAGGAAGCTGTCATTAATACTCTACGGGAAGGAAAGGCTCCAGGGCCGGATGGAGTACATTCGGAATTCCTCAGGCTTCTTGACGAAGAGTCCATCACATTCCTGACTGGCCTTTTTAATAACATCTACAATACTGGGAACATTCCAAAAGAATGGCTTATCTCTGAATTTATAATGTTACCAAAGAAACAGGGAGCCAAAGCATGTGGTGACTACAGAACAATTAGTCTTATGAGTCACATGCTAAAGCTGTTCCTCAAAATCATTCATTGAAGATTCGATACGATATGCGAGGAAAGAGTGTCACATACACAATTTGGATTTATGAAGCACATGGGTATAAGAGATGCCCTTTTCTGTCTACAAGTATTGTTCCAGCGCTGTAGGGATATGAACTGTGATATTTTTGCCTGTTTTATAGACTACTAGAAGGTGTTCGATAGAATAAAACACGAAAAGATGACGTCTTGATGAATACGGGGATGGATGATAAAGATCTAAGGATCTGAGACAAGATGGCCGACCCCGACGAACACGATTCCAACACGGAGAGTGTAAAATCGGTAAATGCCAGTGAAAAAGGTGATGAAAAAATATTTTTTAAGTGTCATAATACCAATGAAAACGAGGTGGTTGTGTGTGTTAACTGTAGGGAAGCATACCACCGAAGCTGTGGGGCAAGAAAACGGATACAAATTTTATCAGCAAATATAATCATTTGTTGTAATGGCACCTAATGAGCCGTGTTTTTAAGCTCAAGGATAAAGGCGAACAAAACAAAACTCTAGAGAAGGAAAATGATATGATGAGAAAACTAATTGACCACCGGTACTCCGAGATGAAAATAACAATCTGCTTAGAGAGAAAATTCTGTTCCTCGAGGAAAAATTAATAAAAATTGAAGCAAAAAATAAAAACAAACATCAGCTGTTGAAAAACCAGAATTTGGCGCCAACGCAAACCCAAACGTCAACATCCATCGGCGGAAAAAACAGTGAACAAAGAAATGTCCCCAAGGGGGCAAATTAAAATGTTGGCAACACCGTCCTGTCAAAACAAACATCAACCGATGTGCCAATGTCAGCGTCAGCGCTAATGTCAACGTCAACACTGTCAATAAATTCAAAAAACCAAAATGGCAAATGATATCAAAATCAACAACAAACAAATCCGAACAAAATGAAACCACCGCCGGCGCCGCAAAAACTTACCGTATCGGCAGTGCGAAACGCGGTGCACCAAGCCCAGGCATCGACGTTAATAAAAAACGTACAAGACCTCGCGCCTCCTGAAAACGGCAGGCCACGCCATGGCAAGAAGTTACATACCAGAAATGACGCAGAAGACAATTTGTCGTTGGAAACAACTGTGAAAACTCCTTACAAGCAGTGCCAAAATTGCTTGCATTACATGTGTCCAGATTACAACCAGAAGCCACACCAGAGGACCTTACATCAATGCTCCACGTACACTTCCCGGAGATAGAATGTATGAAAATAAAGGTAACAATTGCATATACGGTTTTCTGCTATTTTTGAATTATATAGAAATTTTTTTATAGTGTCGCATTCTAGTGTCCTTAGTGATTGCAAATACACTGGCGGAGAACAGAAATCGTGCTTTTTTACTTTTTTTTCAACTAAACAAACTTACGGAACCTATATTTTTTTTGACTACGCAAGTGCGTAGTGGCTTAAACGAGACGAAACTAACCAAAGCTAACCGAAACTCACCAAAGCTAACCTAAGTTAACCAAAGCTAACCCAAACTAACCAAAGCAAACCCAAACTAACCAAAGCTAGCCCAAGCTAACCGAAATTGTTTCGCCTAGGCTTGCGTGAAGAAAGGCTTGCGCTTTGCGCAAGCCGTCCTTCACGCAAGTGCGTAGGGACTTAAACGAAACAAAACTAACCAAAGCTAACCTACACTAACCAAAGCTAATCCAAACTAACTAAAGCAAACCATATTATTTTTTTGTTTTTTTCTTACAAAAAAAACGCAATTTCTCTTCTCCGTCAGTATATTTGCAATCCCTAAGGACTCTAGAATGTGCCTACATAATTTTTTTTCCATATAATCCTAAAATAGCAGAAAACCGTATAAGCAATAATTACCAAAATAAATTCCAAACATCCTGAAATCTACTCATCATTTAAGGTCACAATAAATCAAGACAACTATAAGAAAGCATGGCGTAGAGATGTTTGGCCCCACGGGGCCGTTATATCCAGGTTTTTTTGTGAAAGCGGGGATGTCACAAGAAGTAAATCCTCAAGCCCCAAAATAAAAGTCTACTTTCAAAACATAAGAAGCTTTCAACATAAAATAGATGAGCTGGAGTTTATAAGCAAGGAGCAAAATACCGACATTATTTGCTTATGCGAACACTGGCTCACCGAAGAACTAGTAAACTACCACAATATAAATGGATATCGAATTGCAAATCAATTCTGCCGAAAGGAGCCATATGGGGGCATCCTACTGTATGCAAAAGGGGATCTCACGGCCAAAGATATTTTTGGTCTAAGTAATAAAATTATAAAAGAACTAAAAAACTGTATTCTAGAGCCAATCACAGAAATAATAAATCTATGTTTCTTGACAGGCAAGTTTCCAAGCAAATTAAAACTCTCTCGGGTTGTGCCTATAAACAAGGGAAATGAGGATCCTGCAGACACAAGTAACTATCGTCCTATTTCGATAGTGTCACCTTTGTCAAAAATTATAGAAATGGCCTTCTGCACCCAGGTAGCTGATTTCTTGGAGAAATATGATTTACTTGTCCCAACCCAATTTGGTTTCAGAAAGGGTTGCTCTATAAAACAGGCTATAGTGGAGGCCTTTGAGGAGGGCAGGGTGGTGACAGCCACCTTCTGTGACCTCTCGAAGGCCTTTGACTGTGTTGATCACGAGCTCCTTTTAGAAAAAATACCTCTCTATGGAACACGTGGAAACGCTTTCTATTTTCTTAAGTGATATTTGTCGCAAAGAAGTCAGTTGGTTACTTATAATGGAGATCAATCAACTATACTGTCAGTAGATACAGGGGTCCCTCAGGGACCCGCCCTTGGACCCCTACTGTTTATAATATACAGTAATGACTTCTCTATTGTTTTAAAAGAATCCAAATCCCTGCAATTTGCAGATGATAAATCATACTATAATTCTCATGTCAACATTGCTCAGGCCAACTTAACCAGTGCAGAATCAACCAACTTAGCAAAAGACTGGTTTGAATCAAATAGGTTAGCACTTAACAAACATAAAACAGTTAACATAAATTTTACAGTAAAAAGGGATTTTGGCTAGGGTGAAACTACCGAAACTAAATTTTTGGGAATTACATTGGACCAAAAATTATCATTTAAAACACACATCACAATCCTGGCTTCTAAACTTTCAAGCATTAATTTTTTATTACGAAAAATAATGGAATATGCTACAACTGATATGGGTCGCAATGCCTACATGGGTCTATTCCATAATACTATGACATATGGGTTAATTGCATGGGGAAATAGTACAGATTGGCACACAATATTCAAACAACAAAAGCTATAAGGATCATATCAAAGTTAGGTTTTTTTGAAAACATGTAAACCACATTTCAAGTTGTTAAAAATCCTAACTCTGCCAGCCCTTTACATGTTTGAACTACTGACCTTTGCAAAAACAAATAGCCAAAACCAAATAGTCCATTCAAGTCTAAGTGATCATAATACAAGAAATAAACATCAATATGGTTTACCTCAACACAGACTTACAACAACTCAAAAACAATTTCCGATTTTATCTCTTAAAATGTTAAACAGTATCCCAATGAAGATAAGAAATCTACCAGATCACAAATTTAAGAAAATTATAAAAGAAAAGCTATTAAACCTGAGCCCTTATGATATACAGCAATTTTTTTACATAAATTGGAACTACTGTGCTTGAGCTGGATGCCAATTGTGTCTAATGATCTAGCAGGCGGGGCAGAATATGCTATTTTATTGTTCGTTCTATCCATTCTCGCTCTATTCTGTTTCCTATTGAGCCTCTACTAGTTTATGTTATATTATCAAATCATGAGGTGATAAATTAATGTTTGTATTTTGTCTTGGTTTTAATTATATTTTAATTTTATTTTAAACACTCCTTTTAACTTCCATGTTGTTTGATGTAAAAAATGTGTTATTCGATTAATTTTCATATACGAGTATATTAACTATAAGTAGTATGTGTAGATTTAGTATATTTTATAGATATATTTAGTACATTTCCTGTGACGATGCTAAAACATTCCATTATTAATTAAGCAAATAAAGATATATTGATTGATTGATTGATTGATTGATCATCCGAAACCTTTAATTGAATCAATCAGCTATTATTAAAATTAATATGGAAGAGCAAACCCACACAGTAAACATTCTTCACCACTCATATTTAATCTCTACTCGAAGCAAATCTTTAAAGAGGCCCTTGAGAATACCGACATAGGAATTTTGCTGAATGGAGAACGAATGAACAACATCCGGTACGCAGATGATATTGTGGTGTTCACTGACAACACGAACAACTTAAAAGAACTAATGAACAAAATAAAATACGTCGGCAGTAACTATGGCTTAGAAATTAACGTTAGTAAAACCAAATTCATGGCAATCGGTAGAGAAATTGGGGGAAGATAGAGCTTAACGATCAGCAACACACCAATAGACAGAGTAACATAGTTCACCTATCTGGGAACCATGATCAATGATAATTGAGACCACTCATAGGAGATCAGGTGTAGAATAGAGAAAGCAAGGGCCGGCTTCAATCAAATGGCTAAACTGTTTAAAAGTCACAACCTCAACATCGATATCGAAATCAGACTCCTCCGATGCTATATTTTCTCGATTATTTTCTATGGGGTGGAGTCATGGACATTAACCGAGGCAACACAAAGAAGACTCGAAGCCTTCAAAATGTGCCTTTACAGGAGGATGCTGAGAATATCATGGGTGGACAGAGTGACCAACAAGGCAGTGATGGAGAACATGAAGAAGGACTTGGAAGTAATGAACACCATCAAGAGAAGAAAGCTTGAGTACCTCAGACATATTATGAGGAACGAAAGCAAATATCACCTATTAAAGTCCGTTCTCCAAGGGAATGTTTATGGCAGAAGACCACCAGGAAGAAGGAGCTTAAAACTTAAGAACACGGTTCTCAAAAACTACTACCGAACTATTTAGAGCAGCCGTGAACAAAGTAATCATATCCAGGATGATCGCCAATATTCGGAACGAATAGGCACTTGAAGAAGAAGAAGATTGTTGAAACAATCGGACAAACAAGATTTTGTTCAGATTCAATTTTACATACCTTTTTTAATTTTGCTTCAGTTTTGATAATGTTTCAGTCAAGTTGTAGACGCTTCTATCTTTATCATTATCTGCTATCGATTTTGCAAAAAGTTCTAATTAATTTGCTGTTATACAGGTTATAACCAAAAGTTGTATTGCTCCATAAACTTCTGAACACCGCGTGGAAAGGTTTTACAACTTAAATATGCAGCTTTGTACCAGGCTTCAAAATTTTATCTTTTCTAAATTATTCTTTTTTCGATTCATATCATACTATTTTAAAGAAAACTATGCAATTTATTACCACAACAAATACAGAGTGTTATTTAGGTACGTGGCCAAACTTTAAGTGATTTTAAGACAAAAAAAATTATGTAAACATAAGGCCAGAAATGCATTGTTTCCAACTATAAAAAAACCGTTTTTTTTTGTAAAAATCTTAATAATATTTTAATTGATTTTGTTAAAATTTGACAGTGGTATTTACTGTAGTAAGGGACTAATTTAGCCCTAACTAGATTAATTATTTTTAAGACCAGTGGCGTCCCAGGAGGCAATCTACTGGATACTTTTCACAAAAAAATTGTACAAGGTGGCTCGTATTCGAGTCTATGTATGGGGATCTTGAAAACCCTAAGAGATACAGTATCAGTCAAATTAGGACATAATTACGTATTTAGGAGCCGTTTAGAAAGTTTTAAAATTCCGAGTTTTTTCCTGTGCTTATTGAAAAACGGATTTCAAATTGACCTGCACTTTTGCATTGACGCGTTTTCCGCTCTATCCAAGGGTGGTATCCAGCTTGGAATCCGACGTTTCGTCTTCATCAGCTTTCTTTGTTTAAATTCAGACTTTAATTTTTTTTATCGTTTTTCAGATGATATTGGCGTTATTAATATGAATATGTTATTTTTATTTTATTTCGTTTTTGAAATTACTTATTTTGCATTGGCACAGTTTTAATTAGTTTAAGTTACTTTTGAAACTTTTATATTCTATAAAAGTATTTTATTTTGTTTTTTGTTAAGTGGGTTGGTGCTTTTATTTTTAATAGAAATAAAAAATAGTAAAATTAAATAAACAGGTTCGTTTATTTTTTACCACCCGCAAGCAAAAAAATTATAAAAAAAAATTAAAATTACGAAAAGGAATAACAAAAATTAAAAACATATATTCATATTAATAACGCCAATATAATCTGAAAAGCGATAAATAATAATAATAATAATAATAATAATAATAATAATAATAATAATAA
>MU189641.1:0-19022 GCA_016904865.1 Pissodes strobi | reverse complement strand
AATAATAATAATAATAATAATAATAATAATAATAATAATAATAATAATAATAATGATAATAATAATAATAAGCTCGTTTGTCTAACAGAAAATGAACTTCCATTTACAAGACAATTAATTACAAAAAGTTAAAACTAAATTATAAATAATAATACTATAAAATAACTTACATATATACATATTTTTTGTGCATTAAATGATGTATTAAACAAAATAATTCCTCTATAGACTGGTGCTTTAAGTAAAAAGTTTGTGTTTGGAGTTGCTAAGAAAAACGTGGAAGGATTTCTGGTAATTCGTGATGGCACGTAAAATTGAATTTGCGTTAGTAAATCGATGTAAGATGTAAGCTGTACAGATTTTGCTGATAAATTGCGTTAGTAACAAAATTTTGGCGGTTTAACAAAAATGGAATCTCGGCAAAAAAAGCGGATCACTCCCTCTGGGTGGATACATTTCATCACATTTAAAGGCAAGAAACTTTTCTGAATGCTCTCCAATTGAGCCACATATCGGTCATAAACTGGGTTGAAAATAATTGCTCCATATTCGAGTTTGGATCTTATATAACTAGTGAAAAGTTTGTGCATTGCTTGTTTGCCAGAGAAGTCCTTTGAATAGCGTATGATAAAGCCAAGCATATTTGTTGCACTGTTGCAAACAGAGTCTATATGGGGAGTAAAAGTGAGCTTTGAGTCATATATTACACCAAGATCTTTAAAAGTAGAACATCTAGTGACAGTTGAGTCACCTAATTTATAATCAAAATCAATAGAAGTTTGCGTGTTTGAAAAGGTCATAGTTAGACATTAATTTACCGATATTCAAAGAGAGATTATTCAGCTTGCACCACTATTCGATTGCTCTTAAATCCGCCTGCAGGGCATAACAATCATCGAGAGAACGCACAACTTTAAAGACTTTCAGGTCATCTGCAAACAGTAGTACATTACTTGAGATTTTATTGCATATATCGTTGATAAACAATGGTGCTTGATTACTGCCCTGAGGTGCTCCGCTAGATGTCTGGCATTTATTTGATTGATGTCCCCGAACTTCAACATACTAAACTCTATTACTTAAATATGATTTAAAAAACATGGTAACTAACCCCATTAGATTAAATTTTTGAAAAAAATATTATGGTCGACCGATCGAGGGCTTTCGAAAAGTCCATGTAAAGTGCATCAACTTGAAGTCTGTCATCAAGAGCCCGACCTACGTATTGGGAAAAGAGTGCCAAATTAGTTACGGTACTACGACTGCTGCCAAATTATTTGCTATATCGGCTGCTGCGATATAGAAACAGCTTCACAAGCGTGAAAACATACCCGGCTGCAGACATACAGTCGGACCACAATCCACTTGTCGGAGAATATAGGACAAAATTTAAGATTATATATAAAACAAAACAATCAAAATATAATCTTAGGAAACTTAAGAACGACACAGTAAGGAACCAAGTAAAGAAGGACATCAACGACAAATGCAGACTGATTGCGGAGGAGACTGATAACACAGAAGAACAAATAATGATACTTGCTGAAACAACAACAACTAATGTCAAAGATAGGTACCTGAAGAATGATGGAGCGAAACATAAATCATGGATGACAGACGAAATTTTGTTACTCATGGAAGAACGGAGGAAACAAAAGAACAGTTCCTCAACATACAAAAGCATACAAAGGGACATACAGAGGAAAATTCGAGAGGCCAAACAAAAAGAATTGGATGAGAAATGCCAGGAAATAGAAGTTTTGCAAAGCAGATTCAATGAGTTCAATGTACATAGGAAGGTGAGAGAAGTTACAGGAAAGTTCAAAAAGAAAAATGTGGGAAAACTTGTAAATGATGCAGGAGTGTTGATTGTGAATAGAGAAGATATTAAAGAGACTTGGAAGAAGTATATAGAACAGTTGTTTTTTGATGAGAGAGGAGACCCACCCTCCATTCAGGCTGAATCCGGACCTGATATCATGAGAGAGGAAGTTAGAGCTGTCATTAATACTTTAAGGGAAGGAAAGGCTCCAGCCCAACTAGCAATTATTTGTTTTATAAATGTCCCAAGAATATTTTCAGAACTATTTTCATAAAATAAGGTTGTCGCTATAAATATTTTAAAACGTTTATACAACGCTTATAAATCCAAAAAGGGCGCACTCTTATGCAGCAATTTAGTTCTTTAATTTGTTTTATTATGGCTTCCATAGCTTTTACCGGGCAATTGTATAAACATTTACAAAAATATTATAAAACATAGCTTGTAACAATTACAAAACAGTTTTATCGAGAACAGTTATACAATTATAGCAATTATACAACAATTATCGAGCTAGAATAAAACAGTTTTATAAAAGTTGTTTCATTATATCAGAGGTAGCTTCTTTGTTTTGACTAACATTATAAAAGTGAGCTTTTGTTGTTAAATTGTACCCCCTGAGAATAATTTATTTTTTAGTGGTCCTTAAGATAACATAATAAAATATGCCTAAGTAAATAAATCAGCCATATTGCATTTAGTTCTGATGTGTACACCCAATACGAGAAAGAAAGAAATTTGATTTGCAATCTGAGGGTTGATATTTTAGTGCGAAAGAAATTTTTTTGTATAATATATGGGATATATAGGGCAAAATTTTCAAGCGCCACAAATATATTAATTATTTTTGAGTTTTAAGAGAAAAGGTCAAAAATATCATTCCGTGTTTTTCTCTCATTTGGCCTATATTGTATAAAATGGTTCAAAGGATCCATCTTATACTATTATATAAATACTAAAGTGGTTATAGTCTAAGAGCTAGCGGCCAAATCGACTAAGGTGTTTTAACAAGGCTAGAAATTTGTTAACAGTCGATTAAATAGTACTTAATGGGAATGGTAATGACCTGTCACGCCATATCGTGTTGCGTCACTGATAAATTATTTTTTCAAAATGCAAAAAGAAACAAAAAATTATGTTGCTTCTACAAAGCTATAATTTTAATATGTTCTATAATTCTTACCTCTGAAATTAAAAAACAATGGACAGGCGATTTCGATGGTTGCTTCTCCGTGCCAGGTGGGCACACTATATTTCGTGTATTTTTTATGGTGCTTTTACAAAGCTATAATTTATTTATTTATTTATTCATCTATTTTAAGAAACTATGTAAAACTACAGGTGATCCTGTTGTTGCAAGCGACTGCCAGGCGAGCAAAATTATAAATTGGTTAAAAATATACTTACTGAATACTTCCACGTGATTTTCCAACACTTTTTCCAATATTTTCGTAAGACTTGCCTTGTTTCCATAAATCTACAATCATATTTCGTACCGAATTTGTAATTTCGGGGTTTTTATCAACCATCTTCCGTAAAAAAGTCCGTAAAAACGCGCGACACACAACTAAGATTTTTTCAAGTAGGCTTGCGTCATGTTTAAAAGTATAATTAACTAGGAAAATATTGTTAATGTCATTCCTATCAATTCTTTTAAACATTAATTGTGTGTCATGCGTTTCAAATGCATTTTATGTGTATCTTGAACACTAAGTGATTACTTTTCAGACTCTATTCTGATTATTATGTGTGTATTTCATGCAGTAACTAGATCTGGTGAATAAAAAGTGTTCTTATTGTCGGTATTTGTTGTGAAATTAATGATGGAGCGGTCGAACTTTATTTGTGTAATTTGTAATAAAAACACTTCAAAACGTGTAGTAATGTTTACAGCCAAAACACTATCACACAGCCGTAATATCTTGAATATTAGAAGAAAATACAACCTAAAATACAAAGACATAGTGTTGCCAGCAGAAATAGGTGATACAAATGGATACCACGTTGATTGCTATAAATATTTCTTAGCGGTGTCGAAAAAATACAGAGAAGGGTCAGAGTTTCATGCCCTGGAATCAACAGTCTCCTCAAGTAAGCAAATTTATTGAATGTTTCAGTGCATTATTAGGTACATAGATTAGGTCGTTTATTATTATACGTATTATAGTCCATCAAAGAAAGAATGGAGGATGAGTTTCAACAAACTCAGTTTATTCAACCCTTTCCCTACATGAGAAAAAACAGATCACTGTTAACCATCGATCGGTATCATCGTGATCTGTTTCTCCTCATGGAGGGAAAGAGCTGAATAAACTATGTTTACGTGTTATAGTTCTTGAAAATTGTTGTATTACGCAGTCGGGTTTCTTCGTTGTCGGAATAATCTGGACTAGTGAAGAATATATTTGTTTTGTTTCACAGCGTCAGCTGAAAATATGGCCTCCACAAGCGAAGAATTAGGAAATGCTGAAGCATCCGATGCAGTACCGTTTCGTGACGATGACACTCCTACCTTAGAAACAGCAATCACCGAAGATGGTCATGTTACGGACAATGTCGAAATAGTACCGTCTACGTTGGTATGTATCATTTGTGATAAAAAGGTAAAAAGATATAAAAGGCAGTACCAGCCACTACATCATACCACGAAAGACGCATTTATAAGGAGTCTAAAATACATAACTAGACATAGTTCAACAATTGGAAAATTAGGGAAAATTTTATCTGAAACCATCCATTATCATAATATGTGTCGCATTGGTTTATTAAATCAGTTAAAGAAAGAACATGAGCAAAAACCAAAGACATCTTATCATATTGTTAGAGAATACCATCAGCAAACATTTGCAGAAATAGCCAATTTCATCAATGAAAATATTATTGAACAGCAAAGATGTTTTACATTGAACTATTTATGCGATTATTATGTGGCAACCTTGAAAAAAATAGCCGAAGATGATGGAAACCAATATGACAGTACGTTTAGCATTCAACATTTTGAACAGAAGTTAATAGAAACTTTCCACGACTATATCGGCGTAAAAATATGTACAGCCTAAGGATTTCCCCATTGACTACCACTTGTGTTGCGAGTTGGAAGCCTCGGAAATTTTACAAAAAGCAGCATTAATCCTCCGGCAGAAAATATTAGAAATAGAGAAGAAGCCATTGCCGGAAGATTTGAAGACCGCAGACTTATTGAAAGGAGAATGCACCATACCTCGTGATATAACTGAGTTTTATTCAAATGTATTGGGTGGCTCAAAAGTTAGGCGAAGGAATAGTAGTAATTTTCGACGTAAAGTTGCCTCATTGGCAGAGGATCTAATATACAACGTTGCAAATGGAAGAATCAAAACTAGAAAACACATTACGTTGGGAATCACACTAAAAAGCCTAACAAGTAGTCGCAAAGTAGTAGAAATCGTTAACAGGTATGGGCACTGTTGCAGCTATCATGTTATCGAAGAACTGGAAACGGAAGCAACCTTTGCATCAGTGAATCGTTCTGGTACCTGTCCCGAAGATATTTTACGATCAAGTCAGCTATTTACAGGGATCGTGTTCGACAATTTCGACCGCTACGTCGATACCTCCAGTGGCAAAGACACGCTACACGACACTGTTGGTATTATTTACCAAACAGTACATGAAGATGCAACGGACGACGACAATACTGATGATCGTAGAAGTTTTTCAACCGTAGGAAGAAAAAGAAGAGGAGGCTTTGACGCAATTATACCTGAAATGGTTGTTTATGCCAAAAAACCACGCATGGTGGAACATTTAACATCGACAACGGATGAACGTCGTCTCACAACTCCAAAAACATTACTACAAATAAAAGAAATTGATGTCCTATGGATGATTTGTCACTCCTTAAGGATACCGAACACACCTATGTGGGCTGGGTTCAATCACAGGTTAGTAACTGATAAAAATTGTACAAAACAGAAAAATGCTTATCTAGCGTCTATAAATGAATCACCAACAAGCCCTGGCGTAGTAATTCAGACAATGAAGCAGAGTCAAGCAATCGCCGAAGAACTTGGAAAACCTTATATGGAAATAACTTACGATCTAGCCATTGCAAAAGTAGCTTTACAAGTACAATCAATGGAAAAACCCTTATATGATAATTTATTTATACACCTTGGTCCGTTCCATATTATGCTTGCTTTATTTAAAGCGATTGGAAAGTTCATATCCGACTGTGGTTTAATTACAGTTGCTGTCGACAGCGGAATCATTGCAAATGGGTCTGTGAATGGATTTCTGCAAGGAAAGCATTTCAACCGATGCAAAAGACTACACCCCTTAATGGCAGTTGGACTGGAAAACTTACATTTGGAGCAATGGCGAAATGACGTGGACCTTACAATATCAGAAGAGTTATATACAGAATTGGAGAAGATAAATGGAGAAACAGCCAAATCGCCTGATATACTGCATAATCCGGAACTGGCAAATATTATAAAGACATACCTTGCCCATAAAGATCTGTGCCGGAAGGGCGATTTCGGCAAAACAGTGCAATTCTATATAATGTACACAGATTTCGTAAATTATTATCAATTACTGAGTCGTAGTATTAGAACGGGTGATTTTGCTTTATTCAAATACATTTTGCTGAAAATTGCTAATTTGTTTTTTGTCACAAATCAACCCAATTACACCCGCTGGCTAGTTAAGTACCACGACAATTTATTAAAACTACCCGTCACTCATCCGGAATTAGAAATATCTATGAACGCCGGATTTCTTGGCATTCAACGAACCAATAAATCGTTCTCTAGGCAACCGATTGACCTCACACTAGAGCAAACGATAAACGCCGATGCAGGAAGAAGGTTGACTGGAATCAGTCATTTCACCAACTCCATCTCGGCTCGACAGCGGTGGGCTAAGAGTCATGGAGCTCGAACAACCGTGATATCGTATACGCTCGATGCTACTGACCTGACTACACATAACGATATCACCGCCCACCTGGAACGCAACGCATTGAGCGATTCATGAATCCCTTTAATAATAAATTACAGGGGCAGCACCTATACAACATTGCTAGTGGTAAAGCAGCTTCACCTGCAGTTGAAGACTTCTTATTAAACTTTGAAACAGCAGGTCAGAAGTTACGGGAAGAATTCATTAACGAATGTGCCACTAACACCGCAAGATTTGAAAATCCCATTAAAAGAGTCAAAATATTGAATTTTGATGCTGACACTACCAAGACCAAAGTACAAGTGGGTGGCAAAGTAACAGAGATCCGTTGTCAACGTGATTTGTTCGGCCGACTACTAGCAGTCTCGCTAGAGCATAAAGTCGATTTGGAAAAAATTCACACCTATTCCCTTGTCGTTTTGCCATGTAGATGGAACTATACATAAAACGCAGAAGTCGGCAATTGTTCCTGTTTTACAATCAAATATTGCAAACACTGATACGCCAAGACATTTTGATATAGTTGTAGTCGATGGATTCTTTCTTTTGCACACGATGAAAAATATTCCAAAAACATTCGGAAACATATCCAAATAAATCATGACAACGTTAACAGCATCAAATGCATCGCGGATTGACGTTGTCTTTGACCACTACGTCACGCCATCAATAAAGGATTATGAGCGTACCCATAGACATGAGAACTGGTCTACAAATTACAAAATAACTGGACCAGAGCAAGTTAGGCCAGTGGATTTTGATAAAGAATTGCGGAATATCAAATTTAAGGAAGCGCTCGTTGAATTCTTGATTTGTCACTGGGGTACCGATGAAATGGCACCGTTCATTGGAAAAACAACGATCAATCTAAGTTACAAATACTGTAATACCTATACTGTTCAAAATAACTCCGTTATTTCGAGAATTAATGACAATTTGTCATGCATGGACCACGAAGAGGCTGATACCCGATTAGTATATAACATTTGCAATATTAAAGAAGGTGGCGAATCGAATGTTTTAATAAAAGCATCCGATACCGACATATTGATCATAATGCTGGGCAATATGGACCACCTGTGTAATAAAACTTTACGTATTTTTATGGAGCATGGTGTGGGAAACAAAAAGCAGTATATTAATATATCACAGTTACACATTGAACTAGGACTATCATTATGCCAAAGTTTACCAGGCTTCCACGCCCTCACGGGGTGTGATTTTAATCCCTCCTTCTTCAAGCGAGGGAAAAAAAATCCGTACCAAATACTCCAGAAAAACCGTAAATTCCAAAAAGCGTTAAATGAACTTGGTAATGCGCAGAGTATGGAGCAATGCGCTGACATTTTCAACATTCTGGAAGAGTTTGTTTGTGCGATTTATAAGAGCACAACAGCCGATGTAAATTTAACCCGATACGAGAAATTTATCGCAACTTATAAGCCCACAAAAATTCATGAGCCGTTAAAGAAAAAGTTCAAAAACTGTGATCCCTCAAATTTACCCCCATGTAGAGCAGAATTACGAAAGCATTTAAGAAGAACTCAATACATAACAAGTATCTTGGAAATGCACATGCGAAAGTTCCCTCAACTTTATCACCACCGAATAATGGATGGACTCTTATAGATGGGAGGTATAATTTCGACTGGCATGAGGGAGAGATCGTTCCGTTGTCTGTGTACGACGCTCTACTTGAGCAACCTACTACCTCCGACAATGATTCAGGTAAACTTATTTGAAATGTACAATAATAATAATTTTGCAATTTTTTTAACGAAATCACAGCACTGATATTTATGAAAATAACTTGTTTGGGTTTTGCAGATGATGAACCAGGGGTTGAAGACCAACCTAGTTCTTCAGAAGATGAATATTCAATCGACGAAGATGAATAATTTGATTTAAAAAAATTATATAATTTTTTAATGTTTCATTATTAACAACATGTTAAATATTTAATGCGAATGACATAACTACTTCACAAATGTAAATAAAGATATATCCCCTTTTCATTTTCAAGCAAATGCATTTTACCCAAACAATCGCGGTAAACGCTCTTCTTGCCTTGCACGCTGCTGTATAATATGCGCGCCTGGCAGTCACTTGTAACCAGCAGAATCGCCTGTTCTTTTACATAGTTCCTTACAATAGATGCATGAATATCCCTTATAAAATATAGTTTTGTAAAAGCACCATAATAAATGCATAAAACATAGGGAGTGTATGCCCGCCTGGCACGCAGATGCAACCATCGAAATCGCCTGTCCATTGTTTTTTAATTTCCGAGGTAAGAATTATAGCTTTGTAGAAGCAACATAATTTTTTGTTTTTTTTTGCATTTTGAAAAATTAATTTATCAGTGACGCAACACGATATGGCGTGACAGGTCATTACCATTCCCATTAAGTACTATTTAATCAACTGTTAACAAATTTCTAGCCTTGTTAAAACACCTGAGTCGATTTGGCCGCTAGCTCTTCTACTATTAGTTACGGTATTTTATCATCCGTAAAATGATTTTTTGTAATATATTTTAAAATGTCCGTCGCATGGTGAAGTGGGAACACCAAAAAACATGGCTTCCATGTTATAAACATATATTTAATGGTTATAAAACACTTTTTAAACAGAGGCGTACTGCAGGAAAAAAGGTAGGTGCAATGTACATATTAGATCGATCACTCGGTAGTATGCATGTACAAGGTTTTCTTTTATATTTAGACCTCCACTTACAGGATTCCCCGGAGGTGTTAGAGGCAAACTTTCAATACCAAAGTTTTATTCTTTGCTTGAACCACCAGAATTCATCCTTAGAATAAACAAAAGCCGATCGGAAGATTAATTGGTGAATTCGGGTGGGATTCGTGCAGGCCTGTCTTTTTGAGAGGTGGAATTATGACACTACCTTGTCTGTTTATTCTGGAAAGTGTATGCTTGGTTTTTAGAAAGTATAGACATCTGGCTGTGCAAGGAGAACATCTTACTCGACGATCACAAAATATTCCCTTACCAATACCCAGTAATAATCAAATAAAAAGATCATTTATTTATGATGCAAAGAAAATTTATAACCACTTACCGTTAAATTTGCGAAACTTATAAGATTTAAAGAAATTTCAAAGTACATGTAAAAAACTTTTAGTTAGCAAAGCATATTATAATATTGAGGAATATTTTAGTGATCATCTTATATTGAGTTAATATTGTATTACCTTGTAATGTGGAGTCTTGTTAGGCTAAGTATTCAGTATTGCTATGTTATTGTGAATGCTTCTATTATTTTCGAATGCTTATATGTACATACAGATATTTTATAGGATTTTAGATTTTATATTTGTGTATCTTTTATTTTTTTGACTCAGTCTTAACCAAATATTTACTTCTTTTTATTTCTTTTTTTACTGCTTTGTCAATAAGATTTGTTGGGATCTTTCGATAATAAAGCATGTTTGAATTTGAAATTTGAATTTGAACATCAAGTTTGCTATTTCAAACCGAACACCCTGTATATTATTGCATTTTTTGATTGTCCAGAAAATTCTAGATATAATTCATGTATAATATTCTAACCAATCTTCAACTGTTTACGAGTTATTAGCAATAATTGAAAATCGACTATTTTGAGTTTGACACCTTGTCAGGATGTAACATCTAAATCTTGTGAGATTAAAAAACGGTTTGCATATTCCTATCAAGCTATCGTTTGACACTATTTTCAATTCAATCCGGGAAATGTCCAGATTTTACAACCTGTCAAAGTGTCAAAATAGTCGATTTTCATGTGTCAATATTTCGTAAACAGTTGAAGATAGGTATAGACTATTATAGGTGAAATATGAAACATCTAGAATTTTGTGGAGAATTAAAAAATTCAAATGGTGTTCCATAAAATAACTTGATTGTTATGGTCAAAAGACAGGTTACTGTTTGTCATTTTCCATACTCTAATTTTATAAATAAAAAATAAGTGGGTCACAATTCACCTAAATAAAAACAAAAACAATTTATTTTAGTTGGGTAGGGAGAGATATTAAAGACGCACACTGTATATAAGAAATTTACCTAACTCCACTTCTGAACCCTCAATACGTGTTTGCTTTCGTTTTTATAGTTATAATGCGTCTCTTCAGGTGGCGCATAAGCCCAGGAGTAAACAGTAGCGTACACGATGCTTATTCGCATTAATTATCCTGAATAGTACATTTAAAAAACATAAAAAAAACGGTTAGTATCAAGCTTTTGACTAATTGTGATAGCTGCAACAGGGCTATTCACAAACTCATCTGTTCAGGGCTAAACTCCTCGGAAATTAGGGTCGTAGAACTGAAAGGTCAACGAACTCTGAAGTTTTTGCGCGAAGATCGTTAATCTGGCCTAGTCCAGATCCCCAAAATATTAAAGGCTTTGGATGAACTTAGAGCTGATATTAGAGCCCTAAAAGAGGAGAGGAGGCAGAATCCCACGGTTCCTCCAGCATCTTCCAGCCCCTTAAATAATGACTTTTTTATTGAACTGCAAGTGCGCCAAAATCGATTTTGCAACCTGTTACTCTTTAACTTGCCTGATCACCACCAAGACCTGGATGATGTCAATACCCTCTTCCTTCAACTCGGAGCTCCAAGCGATGTGAAAAGCTTAGCACGAATTGGTAAGCCTAACAAAAATGGCCATAAGGCTTTAAAAGTAACTTTAAATAGTAGAGAGGATGCTCAGAGCATTATTCGTTGTAGGAGTAAATTAAAGGGTAGAAAAATTTTCATAAATCCGGATCAAACTAAAATGCAGGTTGAGGCTGAAACTGAAATTAGATCTGAATTCAGGGATCGAGTGTCGAGAGGGGAAAATATTACCAAGGCATTCCTAAAATTGTTCCAAAAAACTAATCTCCCAAAACTCAAGGGTGTTCTCTATTTACTACCAAAATACACAGGGTCTGAGAACAAAACTAAATCAGTTACAACAAAATATCCCTGCCTTTCCTTACGACATCTATGTGCTAACTGAAACCTGGCTACACACCGGCATCTTTGATGCTGAGCTAGGTTTTATTGATTATCTTATGTATCGCAAGGATCGTTCCCGAGATACCAGTATTTATGAGAGAGGTGGTGGAGTGTTAGTCTCTGTTCCTAAATCAATTCCAAGTATGAGGCTTGCGGTTCGTGAACATATAGAACAAGTTTTTATTCTGATTGGTAAGGGAGAAGCTAGTTTTGTTTTGGGTGCTGTGTATATACCTCCCTCCTCTCCTAGCAACACTTATCTTGAATTCTCAGAAACATTGGATGACCTGTCACTAAGAATGCCCCATACCGATATACACATTATTGGAGATTTTAATATGAGACATGCAATATGACAGGATGTGGAGTGGAATTCCACCTTGACAGCAAGTAACTCTGCTTTCCCTCAAGAAGCTGCAGGCATACAGGTTATGGCTAACACATGTAACTTTCATAGTCTGTTCCAGAAGAATCACTTTCTGTCCTCTCATAATAGCCTCTTGGATCTGGTTTTGACCCAGGACTCTGATACAAAGGTGTGCCTGGCAGATACATTCTTGGTTCCCCCTGTGGTTCACCCGCCCCTACATATCCATATAGCAGCTATGAAACCAGAAGTGGCTGATGGACTTAACTTTGAGGGTTTTTATAGAGACCTTAACTCAGCCAATTATCAAGATATAAGAGTTTTTTTGGACCAGTTTAACTGGGATTGTTTGTTCAAGGATAAAATAGTGGATGTAATGTTAAACATTTTTTATGATATTATCTTGTTTGCTATTGACACTTATGTACCCCTAAAAAAATACTCAGCCAAAAAATTCCCGATATGGTCCAGTCCTCATCTTAAAAATACTATAGTTCTAAAGAAAATGGCCCACAAAAGATTCAAGCAGACTCAGTCTAACGATGATTATCGGGAATTTAAAAGACTGAGTTCTTTGTGTAAACAATTGACTCAGGAATATTATAATGATTATATATATCTCACAGAGTTAGCCATCAGTACAAATGTAAAAAAGTTTTGGTCTTTTGTTAACAGGAGACGAAAAGATAACAGTTTTCCATCTAAACTTAACTACCTAAACCAATCAACTGATTCTGGGTTGGAAATTGCTAACATGTTTGCTGACTATTTCTCCACTGTATATTCAACCTGTAATCTCGCACTTCCAAATCATGAGATATCCATTGTTCATATCCCAGAACTCCATGTTACTATTTCCGATATATTTGCTAAACTTTCATCAGTTGACATTAATAAGGGTCCTGGACGTGATGGAGTACCAACAGCATTTCTAAAGCACTGTAGTTTTAATGTATCCAGACCCTTATTCCATATATTTAACTTATCTCTCCAAACAGGGGTTTTTCCAGATTATTGGCGATCTAGCTTCTTGAAGCCCATATTTAAGTCAGGCAACAAGTCCTCCTCAGTAGCAAATTACCGTCCTATTAGCATCTTGAGTGCAATACCTAAAGTCTTCGAAGGTTTAGTTTGCGACTTGTTGTCGCCTAGGGTGGAGCCTCTTCTGATACAGGAGCAATTTGGCTTCAGACCCCATAAGTCAACAGAGTTGAATCTCTTAACACATGTGGATCTTCTGTCGAGAGCCTTGGAGAACGGGAATCAGGTTGACACTATTTACACTGACTTTTCCAAGGCTTTCGACAGGGTTTCTCACGGTTTGTTGATCCATAAGCTTAAAAGACTGGGAATTGGTGGACCACTAATTTCTTGGTTTGAGAGCTATTTGACTGATCGTAGGCAGATTGTGAGAATAGGCAATTTTCACTCTAAAGAGGTACAGGTTCCATCTGGTGTACCCCAGGGATCTCACCTGGGTCCTCTCCTCTTTAATGTCTTTATCAACGATATATACGAGTGTTTCACATCCAGCCACTTCTTACTTTTTGCTGATGATCTTAAGTTGAGCTGTATTATAGGGTGCTCTGATGATTGTAATAAGCTTCAGTATGATTTGAATAACCTTCAAGATTGGTGTTTAAAAAATGGCATGTCTCTCAATCCTGACAAATGTAAGGCTTTAACTTTTTCTCGATCTCGGATGCCTATTCCTTATCAATATGAGATCAACCAATGCTATCTTGAAACCATTTAATCAGTGAGAGACCTGGGTGTGACTCTGGATACAGCTCTTCAATTTTCTCAGCACCTAAACCAAACAGTCACCAAAGCTTTTCAATTGCTGGGTTTTATAGGAAGAACCACCCGGGACTTTACAGGTTTATCAGCTTTAAAAACACTTTACTGTGCCCTTGTACGCCCTCATTTGGAGTACGCTTCTTCAATCTGGTCTCCCTTCTAAGGCATACATGTTCAGAGTCTTAGACAGGTTGAACATACATTTTTGAAGCAAATAGCATACAAACTAATCATCTTGGATAATTATAATGACACAGACCTGCTAAGATTTCTTAATATGCCATCTATTACTACCCGACATAAAAGAAGAGATCTTATAATATATTACATGGTAGAGCAGCAGCACCAGAACTGCTTCATAAAATCAACTTAAGGGTACCCTCTAGGGCTACAAGATCTGCTGAAAGCTTTTATTTTCTAATTCATAGGATAAATTATGGCCTAAATAATTTTATATCCAGAACTGCCAGATTAGCAAATGAACACCAGTCAATAGACTTTTTTGCATCTTATAAAACATTCCTGAGCCAAGTCATGTGTTGATTTGTGATTGCAATTAATATTAGGTATATGGGGCATTCGATGATTCGATAATTCTACACTGGCCTTATAAGACTCTTATTATTAATCTTATTATTAATTTAATACATATTTGTGCAGTTTACTCCTGGGGTGGTAATTATTTTGTTATGTTCTTAGTTAAATATATTATTGCTGTTATGGTTTTATTGTTAGTGTGAGTTTACTGACTCATTCTGTTATTGATTTAAGCATGTTTCTATTTCTATTTATTGTTAACACCATTGTTAATTGGGTTTTGCCCGTTGAAAAATAAAATAAATAAATAAATAATATGTGATAGATGCAGCCACAATAGAGCTGAATTGTGTCTAGCGCAACATCTGCTTATGTTTTAAAAACCTAACCACATTTTCAATTGTTATTCTTTTCTTAGAGTAAAAACAGCTGTGAAAAGTTATTGATTGATGTCGGTTTTTCGTTCTTCGTTCTTTATTATTGAAATTTAGTCCTTCTTCAAGCAAAATTCTGGCTTCCTCAACAAACGACTGTAGGTAGGCGGATAAATCTGAAGGCTTTCCTTTTTCACAATATAGACCAATGATCAGGGGTTTTACGCTAGGTATCTTATAAATGTTAAAAAAAGACTCGGCCAAAACTCAAGTTTGCTACTTCTGTGTAGTGGCAAACCCTCCATATTAACATTGATAGAAATTACATTTGGTATGCTGGATAGTTCAGCAAATATTTGCCTTGAACTTAATCCCAACCCACGATGCCAAAAACTACCGTTACCAACTTTTGTTATTGTTACTGTTCGGTGGGTTTTTAGAAGAGTTGTAGGGTCTCGGGGAAGTGTATTGGAAAACGACTATTTATATTCTGAAATAAAGCCCTTAGCGCCACATGCGTTACCTTTAAAGACACAGACCACGATCTACTACTCTTTACAAACTCTGTATTTCTTTCTACATTGGTTATATTATCCAATTCGTCCAGTTCTACTTCTCAATTATTTATTACATCTTCTACTTCAAGACTCCTTGGCTCAACCTCCTGAATAAAAGCATTTTCATTGGAATCACTTCGTTCATCAGCATTACTTGAAGCATAAACTTTTCGCTTATCTGGGTCATCTTTCTTTATAGGGAGATCTAGTGTATCACCAATAACTTCACTACCTAGGATATATTGGAAGAATGTATATCTTCCAAGAGTTAGGCAGGGCTGTATCCTGCCACCACTCATATTTAATCACTACTCGGAGGAATTCTTTAAAGAGGTTCTTGAGAATACCGACATAGGAATTTTTCTGAATGGAGAACGAATGAACAACATCTGGTACGCAGATGATACTGTGGTTTTCACTGACAACATGAACAACTTACAAGAACTAATAAACAAAATAAAAGACGTCAGCAGTAGTAACTATGGCTTAGAAATTAACATTAGTAAAACCAAATTCATGGTAATCAGTAGAGAAACTGGTGGAAGATACGGCTTAACGATCAACAACACACCAATAGACAGAGTAACACAGTTCACCTATCTGGGAACCATGATCAACGATAATTGGGACCACTCACAAGAGATCAGGTGTAGAATAGAGAAAGCAAGGGCTGCCTTCAACCAAATGGCTAAACTGTTTAAAAGTCACAACATCGACATCAAAATCAGACTCCTCCGATGCTATATTTTCTCGATTCTTTTCAATGGGATGGAGTCATGGACATTAACCGAGGCAACACAAAGAAGACTCGAAGCCTTCGAAATGTGCCTTTACAGGAGGATGCTGAGAATATCATGGGTGGACAGATGACCAACAAGGCAGTGATGGAGAACATGAAGAAGGACTTGGAAGTAATGAACACCATCAAGAGAAGAAAGCTTGAGTACCTCGGACATATTATGATGAACGAAAGCAAATATCACCTTTTAAAGTCCGTTCTCCAAGGGAAAGTTTATGGCAGAAGACCACCAGGAAGAAGGAGCTTAAAAACTTAAGAACACGGTTCTCAAAAACTACTACCGGACTATTTAGAGCAGCCGTGAACAAAGTCATCATATCCAGGATGATCGCCAATATTCGGAACGAATAGGCACTTGAAGGAGAAGAAGATTGTTGAAACAATCGGACAAACAAGATTTTGTTCAGATTCAAACCTTTTTTAATTTCGCATCAGTTTTGATAATGTTTCAGTCAAGTTGTAGACGCTTTTATCTTTATCATTATCTGTTATCGATTTTGCAAAAGTTCTAATTAATTTGCTGTTATACAGGTTATAACCAAAAGTTGTATTGCTCCATAAACTTCTGAACACTCTGTGGAAAATTTTTATAACTTAATTATGTAGCTTTGTACTAGATTCCAAAATTTCATCTTTTATAAATAGTTCTTTTTCGATTCATATCAATATCTGTATTCTTAAAGAAAAAACAAATTTTTAAAGAAAACTATGCAATTTATTATCACAACAAATACAGGGTGTTATTTAAGTACGTTGCCAAACTTTGAGTGATTTCAAGACAGGAAGTTTATATAAAGATAGGTCCGGAAATGTATTATTTCCAAGATACAGGGTGTCAAACTTTAAAGAAAACCCTTTTTTGTTTTTTGGATAAATCTTATTAAATTTTAGTCGATTTTGTTAAAACTGGACAGTGGTATTTACTGTAGTAAGGGGCTAATTAAATTATTTATTATTAAATCCAGTGGCATCCCAGAAAGCAATCCACTGGATATTTTTCACAAAGCTTTTTTTTTCCTAAAAAGTAAGCAATATACGAAAATAATTCAAGAGGCAGAAACTTGTATTTTTTGTTCCTTAATCCGAAATAAATACAAAAATTGAAAGGAAGTCAGTGGCGTACACTATCCTTCTAAAATCACTCAAAGACTCACCTCCTGAAGTTTGGCCACGTATTTAGATCCTGTATTTTAAATTTACATTGTCAACATTGGTATTAAAAATTGGTATCAAAATCGAGTATTTCCTCCGCGAGGTTGAGTAACAGCTCTCATTATGAGTCAAATCAGTAATCGCCTCTTGGGGTATTTTCTCCCCCAAAGGAGGTACCCTGTAATCTGATCCATCCCGTTCTCCTCCCCGCTAAGCCCCTCGCCTCTTGCGCGCGCATCCAAATAGGTTCAACAGAAAATTCTACTACGATAAGAAGGTCCATCCTTACTTCGCAGCGGTAACCCTCGGACGATTCCAGAAATTCATGTGCCACGTTGCCGAGGTTGTGGTCTTTCCAAACGAGGAAGGGGATAAGACGGAGGAAGGCTCCAAGAGGATGGCTAAGGAAATGAGGGAGAAATTGGCGCGGGAAGGAGTTAAGGAACTAAGGGCGGTAAAGACGATTAGGACAGGGGGAGTTATTTTTGAGACGAGGACTGATCAAGGAGGTCTTGGGAACGGTGTCCAAGTGGAAAGTCAAGGTGGAGGAGGGGCAGAGGCCAGTTATGAGGATTGGGGGCGTGAAAAAAGGATACACAGATCAAGATATCATTGAGGGGAGATTTACGGAAAATGACGGTATGAGAGAGATTACGGTAGAGAATGTGGAGGGATGCATGAAAGTACTAACTAGGAAACCTTGTAGGAGTCAGTATAAGGAAAACATTATTATGGAGGTGGACCCTAAATTATTTAGAAGGTTTATGAGGGAGGCGAAGCTCAACTTGTGCCTCACCGTTCACTATGTGTCGGAATACGTGCAGTTACTAATGTGCTTCAGGTGTTGCAGATTTGGGCATCCGGCCAAATATTGTGAATATGACCCGGCATGTGATAAATGCGGGGAGGGACATGAGGGTAAAGACTGCAAGAAGGAAGGAGATTTGGATTGTCCGAATTGTAAAAGGCTCGGGGTTAGAAAGGAGGAAAGAAGGCATACGGCAAGGCAGCGGCGGATCTAGGGACGCGTGGATCTCAGGGCAAAAGATATTTATGGGCCCCTACCCCCTTGTATATTTTAAAACTAAGTTAAGGCATCGTGGGGCTCTTCTGCACCTTGGGCCCCAGGGCGGCGCACCGAACTGCCCGGTGATATGTCCGCCACTGCGGCAAGGGATGGGGAATGTCCAGCGTTCAAAATGAAAATGGGGGAAAAGAAGGGGCGTACGGTGTACTAGATGGCGGGTTAACTTAAATTCTTGCAGTTGAATGTGGGGAGACGAAGGAAGGCGACGAATCTGTTGAAAAGGAATGTAAGAGAGTGGGGAGTGGATGTGAGTTTACTGCAAGAACCGTATGCCAGGGTGAGAGAATTGGAAGGGTATGTTAGACATGGATGCGACAAGGAAGCGAAAGTGGAGGTTTGAGTGAAGGACAGTGTGAGGGCAAAGTATGTGTCAGGCCTGATCAGTAAGAATGTGGTGGGTGTCATGATAGAAGTGATAAATGAGGAAGTATGTGTTATTAGTATATATGACGAACCGGGAGGAAGAACAAATAGGAGACTAAGGGAGTTGAAAGATGGAATAAAAGGGATAAAAGGACCGATACTGATTGGAGGAGATTTGAACAGCAAGAATGAAGCATGGGGAGGGAATGTGATG
>MU189640.1:33183-50225 GCA_016904865.1 Pissodes strobi | reverse complement strand
TATTTTACATTAGATGAATTGTCTATTCGTAGTATAATTGTCTTTGGAGGTATGTAAAAAGCAGCACTTATCCGGAAAGGAAACGGAACTTTCTGTTTTTTTTTTTGATAATTTTTGTAAGTTTAGGCACCTGAAATTTACATACAGAAGTTTAATTTTGATATTTGAAATGGAAAAGTATCAAACATAACGTTAAATATGTTATCCGTTAAATCCTATAGCTTGCCTTTAAAATAACACTAAAATATCTAATAAATCAGTGGGCCTTAAGATATTTTGTAAAATTGTCTGTAAATTGCTGTCATTTACAATTTTTTTTTATTTTTCTTTCCAGTAATGCTTTTTTAGTACTTAAACGACTAAGTAAATAAAATGAAAACGAATTTTTGGAAATTTGGGGTTGGATTTGTTTTAAATAAGGCATTGAAAGTATAGTATATTATATTATATTATATGACTCATTCTGACGTTATGTTTGGATGCTTCCGACGTTTTGATGATATTTCTTGTGTTTAAAGCTATTTTTTGCGATTTACTTTCATTTGGAACATTGTTTATTTCTTTAGTAATATTATTGGAGATATTGCGTTAATTCATATAGTGTTTAATTAGATATTTAGTGGTAAAGGTGTGTATTTTGGATTAAAGAAGCAAAGTAAACATGGTTGGTTGTGCAGCTTGTGGCCCTTCTAAAACTCCAACAAATTCAGAACTTGGGATAACATTTCATCGCTATGTAGGTACCTACTTTACCCCTTATTTTTCTGATTTTTACCATTTAATAAAGCAAAATAATTATAAATTCTCTGATTGTTAACAAATAGGTGACAGATCTAATTATGGGCGTACCCGTAAAAAATATATCATTAAAAATCAATTTTTGCAAGAACATTAGACAGTGCTAAAAGTAATAAATACTTTTCTTTTGTACTTGACATGTTAAAGTTTATACTGCCAATAAACTACTAAAATTAGTTATTTGATATATTTGGGAATTTGAAATGAAAAAATAAGCAAAATATGGTTAGATAATAGTGGGGTAGTTTTTAAGTGTGCTTCTTATTAAAAAAAATATGTACTACCTAATTTTATTGAAGAAGCACCCCTCAAAACTAACGCACTATTCTCTAACCATATTTTGCTTATTTTTGCATTTCAAATGCCCAAATATATTCAAATAACTAATTTTAGCATTTTATTGGCAGAATAAACTTTAACATGTCAAGTATAAATGACAAGTATTATTTTTGGCACTGTCCAATATTCTAGCAAAAATTGATTTTTAATGCTATATTTTTTACGGGTACGATCATGATTAGATCTGTCACCTATTTGTTGACAATTAGACAATTTATAATTTTGCTTAATTAAATGGTAAAAAACAGAAAAATAAGGGGTAAAATACCTACTTACCGATGAAATGTTATTCCAAGTTCTGAATTTCTTGGAGTTTTCGAAAGATTACAAGCTGCACAAGTAACCATGTTTACTTTGCTTCTTTAGTCCAAAATACACACTTTTACCACTAAATATCTATATAAACACTATATGAACAAACGCATTATCTACAATAATATTACTAAACAAATAAACAATGTTTCAAATCAAAGTAAATGGCAAAAAATAGCTTTTAACACAAGAAATACTATCAAAACGTAGGAAGCACCAAAACATAACGTCAGAATGTGTCATATTATGGTTCCTCCGCAGCCTCCTCGATGTCACAGGAGTTCGTCGCACGTATTAAGTGTCAAACGGCGCATAAGCTCCTTCCTTTCTCTTCTTTTTTCTTTGATTTAAACGGTCACAAGGGGCCTGGGCCCGACAACATCCACCCTATTTTACTTAAAAACCGTTCATTTATCCCAGCTAGACCTCTGCACCTCATCTTCAATGAGTCCTTGAAACTGACTTTCATGTCCAGCTTTGTGGTTTCTGTATATAAGGCTGGTGATAGAACCAACATAAAAAATTATAGATCCATCTCACCCATCTGTATTATAAATACTATTCCTAAGGCTTTCGAGAATCTTGTAACTAGGTAACTGAGTTCGGTCTTGTCCCCTGAGATCATTAGCGAGCAGTTTGACTTCTGCCTGGATAAAAGCACTGAGCTCAACCTTCTTGTTTATTCTCATTACGTGCTTGAGGCCTTGGAGGGGGGTACCGAGGTTCTTTCTGTTTATACAGACTTTTCCAAGGTATTTGATAGGGTTCCCCACGCGATATTTTAATGCAAGCTCCATACCTTGGAAATATATGGCCCTATGCTCAATTGGATTGAAAGTTATCTTACTGGTTTAACTCAGGTGGCTCGAGTGAACAATATTTTGTCCCATGAAATCTCTGTCCCATATGGGGTCCTTCGGGGGTCTCACATTGGGCCACTTCTCTTCAACCTTTTCGTAAATGTTATTCCCACATGTTTTAGGCCTTCTAAATTCCTCCTGTTTGCCGACGATTTGAAATTGTTCAATATAATTGTTACTCCTAATGACGGTCTGGCACTTCAAGAGGACCTAAGCAGATTTGCGGTGTGGTGCCACAATAATGAAACGGAAGTCAATACATCTAAATGCAAGTTTATGAAATTTTTTAGATTGCGGTTGCCCACAACTTTTAATTACGTCATAGATGGTGAGATTCTACCACCCGTCGGGTCTATCAGGGATCTTGGAGTTGCTCTTGACGCGGAGCTATCATTTGCTGAACACATGGCAAATGTTGTAAGCAAGTGCATGAAGATGTTGGGGTTCATTAAAAGAAGTTCTAAAGACCTTTTCACTATTGTTTCTCTCAAAATTCTTCATTGCAGTCTGGTCACAACACATTTAAAATAAGCCCCTTCAGTGTGGATCCCCATTTCGCTAACCATAACAAAGAAAATTTCTTCATTACATAAATTACAAACTTTTTAACAATGACGTGTTTCACCGTGATGCCCTGTGCCCGTAGGTTCAACATCTTGCCATTGTGTTCAATTCACTGGTTGATATCCATATCTGCTTGCTGAGGTTGGCCTGCATGCTCCATCCAGAATTGCCCGTAGCCGCCAAAGATTTGATATATCCTTTCATCGAACCAATTATGGGCCTCATTCATTTGTTCCCCGTTCTGCTAATCTTGCTAAACAGCACGAACATCTTGATTTCTTCTGCATTCAGAGACTGCTTCTTAGGCAGCTATTGTAGCTGAACAATGTTTGAGTTACTCTATTGAATAACGTTCTGTCTTCTTATTATTATATTACATTTTCTTTTTTTACTTCTTTTCTTTCCTGTTTAGATTTAAGATTGTATATACTCTAGTATAGTTTAATGGTTCACCTTGTAAATGGACAGTGTCCGTCACTAAATAAATAAAGAATCACCCGATTCCTATTTAATCGCCATTCGAGTTCATTAAACAAATTTTGAACAGAAGTTCTGTTCAAATTGATGAAGTAACATATTAATTAATTTTAAATTAATAAATTCTCACTCGCAAATCACAAAATAAATGATTATGCTAATTAAATTGTGCGACAATGGCCGTTACAAAGTTTATGCTCCTGACAAATTGGTCAAAAACAGGTCCAGAGAGGACAAATTTCAAAATAACAGGATGCTATACCATGATAAATATCAAGTTGTGGCACCAGATGAACTATTATCAACGTCACGAGGTTGAATTTGGAATGGGCCTTCAAATATTATTTCGCGTTCCCATTTTTTTTTATTATTCATAGTTTAAACTGTAATGATGCTTGATAAGTCCATAATTACTTACTGTGAGCTTTAATCTAAAGGGCAGCGTCTATCGAAGACGAAGACTCAATGAGAGTGCGTGATTCGAAGACTTATTTCTCAATTAAATTGGGACCTTTTAAATTTGTAATAGTATGTCATTAGTGGAGCTTAAAGAGCAAAACACTACGGTGAAAACCGAGTTCAGAGTCAAGTGATTTTTTATGCTATCATAAATTACGTTCCTACTAAAATACATGTATTTGATGTCATGTTACCATTATGTCCATTATCATCAATATCATTTCCTCTTGAAATACCCAGTCCAAATCCTTTACTAGTAACGGCAGGATTAAAGGTGGAAGGTGATAAACGTTGACTGTAGTTGTCTTCAATTCCGTTAGCAGCTCCCTTGTAAATATACACTGCTCCTTCTCCATTATTTTCATATGGCGCTGAGATAGCGACATCTGGAAATATGTCATAATGGTATATGTGAGAGCATTCAAAAATAGTAACCATGGAAAGCTTCATAAAAATTATGATTTTATTTACCATTAAAACCATCCAAATCAAAGTCTCCTAAAGAAGTAATTGAGGTTCCAAATCTGCTAGCTATCTTATTAGAGCCGGTGAGCTTCTTCTTAGGAAGATATGTCTGCAATCACAAAAATAAGAATCTAAACTTAAATATCGGGTATATCATTATTGGTTATATTTAGGAACTCTGAATTGACTATGTGAAGAGAAGATCCAAGTGGACGGTGAAGACGTATTTAATATTTAATATTCTGAATGAACGTGAAAAAATTGTATAAGCATCAGGGTCAGTAAGCTCTTACTGGTTCAGGATCTGTTTGGAGGTGGAAACGAACACTTAATAACCTTGATACTTAATATACTGTTTATTAATGACAGTGACACACTCGTTACTTTACGACATTTTTATGCCAAATCTTAAGTAGTTTGTCATGTTAGTCATCCCTTTAAAGTCATTTTCTCTGAAATGGTTAATTTTCGAGCATAGCATGTAAATATCAAAAAATTGACTGAATAATTTTTTTAAATAAAAATGTGTCCAAACCTCTCCTAGTTTGCTGACCGCTTGTTACGATCTGAATCAACTAATACCCTCAAATAATCATGTTGTTTAGTAATAACATATCACCCAAAATTTCCCTAAAGCAGTAAAAAATACTGACTAAAAGCCATTACTTTAAAGTCATCTTCATCATCCATAGGTTAGGTTTGCAGACCCATGTTTATATGAATCTTTTGTCTTATTTTGATTCTACCGATCTACCCTTAAAGTCAAGTATCACCATTTCCGAACACTGTGTATAAAGTGATTATTCATATTTGGTTTTATAGAGCACAATTCTTACATTTGTTGAGCCCTTATAGAAGTATACACATCCTACATCATATGTTTCACCAGCTGTCAATGGAGCACCCACGAGTACATCCAAAATGTCATCACCTGTCAAATCTGTCGCCAAAACTGAAGCACCAAAATAAGAACCAAACTCGTCCCCTTCAAAAATGTTTATTATCTTCATCTCAGTTTTTCCATCTCTAGTATAAACCGTAACCTGAAATACATTCATATATTCTTAATTGTATCAAGTATATTACGAATATGCTTGTAATGATCGTATTATTAATAAAACAATCTCACTTGTGTATACATGTTGAACTGAGTTGACAGAAAGTTGTACAAATTTATTCCTGAATATCATGTTTGTATATATCTCACCTTCCCCTTTAGGTTATTTGCGCGAGGCGCCCCAGCAATAAATTGAACTTTGTCATCTTTCGGATTCTTTGCAGCATACACAGAATAGCCTACAACAGTACAAAGAGCAATGTGAAGCGAAAATAGACAGATATGCTTCAATGAAGTATATAGATGGAGCCTTTAAGGTTATAAAATAAAACGCAGTAGAAAATGAAAGTCAACACATTTTACATTTAATTTTTTCAGAAGATACGCTTTTTGGACGGTTCGGAAACGATGCTCGATCTCCTTAGATCCTAGAGCTACTTGTGCAATAGTTGAGCCCTTAAACTAATCTATCATTTGACATCATATTGCTAAAGAACACCACCCTCATGATGTTGTCCCATTCAGCCATGGGTTACTAGTGTTACTACAGCTCCACCCTAAGCATGTGGCTGGTGATATTTGCATCAAATTCTACCTGAGATCATCAAGGAAAGACTTCCCCAACTATCCTGAGAGAGAATTCCTCAGTGCTAGATCTGGTATTTCGCCAATGCGAAGTGAAACGAATACTGAAAAGCCTAGACAGTAACAAGGATACAAGACCGGATGACGTTCCAGCAGTAGTGCTTAAGAAATGTGCTGCTGAACAAACAGCTCCACTATGCAGGCTTTTCTCCCTATCATACTGCATGCCTTCCTTCTAGCTGGAAATGCGCTCAAGTGCAACCAATTCCGAAGAAAGGTAGAAAAGCGATTCCAAATAACTACCGTCCAATTGCCTTAGTTCCCATCAAATCCAAAGTCATGGAGATCACCGAACAGCTCTTAAAATATCTCGAATCGGCAGGCATCATAAGCGTTCGCCAGTATGGCTTTCGCAAGCACAGATCAACGGGAGATCTCCTGCCTTAAGTGACCTACCTGTGGACCAAAGCCATCGAGAGCTACGGCGAATCTCGTGCAGTGGTTCGCGACATATCCAAAGTATTTGATAGGGTGTTGCATGACGGATTGTTAAGCAAATTGACATCATACGGCTTCTATGGCTTTCCAATTCCTCATCGAAGCATCCGAGCTGGTATTGATGGGCATCTCCCTTAGGAATTTAAAATTAATGCCGGAGTTTCTCAAGTGTGTATATCATCTCCCACACTGTTCCTGCTCTATATCAACGATCTCTTAGACAAGACATACCATTTACAGCTTTGCAGACGACAGCATTCTTATATCCTCATTCATATCACGGACTCCAATGAACGCTGCTCGTTCCCAATGCGAGCGAGAAAATCAGATTGCTGCCATCAATGAGGATATGATCGCCATCGTGGAATGGGGTGAGGAAAAGAATTTTCAGCTTAGCGCAGGAAAAACTCTAGCAACTGTGTTCTCAAAAAAGCAAAGCAAGGCAGCAGCACGAAAGCTAGGAGAACTCTATAGAGCAAAACAGTTCAATACACCTTATCAGCTCTTACTGCTCTATAAGGCCCAGATACGACCATATCTAGAATATTGTTTTCATGTGTGGAGCTCGGCACACAAACACTTGCTCAAGATAGTGGACTCCATACAGAGGAGAGCAGTCCGCCTTGTGGATTACCCAGAGTTGACTAAAGATCTTGATAAATTTAGATTGAACAACGAAGAAAAGCGGCGGCCCTATCTCTTTACTATTGATACTACTACGGAAGGTGTTCGAACGAGCTGACACTTATGATTCCACCCAGAGTTGTGCCAAACAGAAACACCCATTAGACACAAGCTGCTCATCAACATACGATTGAGTTGCGAACACCTGGGACGTCCCTGTTGAAGGACGCCTTTGTCTGGAGGACTGCTTCACTCTGGAATGGAGTTCAAGTAACGTCTTTCCCAAACACTACAACATACAGCGCTTCAAGTCCAACGTCCACCATCTTCTCCGCACACGCACGGCTGGTTGTATGGCATATGATTTTCCTTTTGTGTGAGTGTCAATTTTCATGCTTTCCTAAATAGAGGCTGTGATGCGCATGAGCACACTCCTACCCTCTGCATAATTTAAAATGGACATAGAAACTGTCATCTAACTTTGAATTAATTAATTCTTGTTATACAGAGTGTCCAGAAACTAGTGGTCATATTGATAGGACATACTGAGAAACTCAAAATAATGTCGGTACTCGGTACTACAAATAATATATATTTGTTCTATCTGGCCTTCTTATTAATACAAGGGTTACAAATTAAATAATTCATTTGAGCCATAACTTCGAAACCATTAGATACCTTGACAACCCTGAAATTTGCGAGTTATTGCCATACAACATTCATTATTTAAATTCGAATTTGGAATACCTTATTGTGAAGGTACAGGCAAAATTAAGTGTTAAAATGTATATATTTTTGACGGTGTTGCCAAATTTGACATTTTACTTTCGCAGTTCCATCACCCTATCAATTTGCCACAAAAAGGTATACCTTTCTTTGATTCAATATCTTTTATTATTTTTGAGATAAACGCGTATTAATGATGAATATTGATGAATGTAATAATCATTATCATAATCATATTCGCATAGCCATAATAGGAATAGGGATTAAGGAACTATTTTTTATTGTATAAAGACAGGACCGTCTTCTGAGTATTGTAGAGATAACTATTGTATTATGATTCTTAAACAAATAAGTTCTTCAACGTATTCTTTTATTCGCACTCTATAGATAGCATTGTAATATTATTAAGATAATTTGTAAAGATAAGTTTCTTTTTATTACACGAATGTATGAAGCACGGGTTGAAGTCCATACTAGTCTCTCAAGCAGTCGTTCGGGTATCATACCCTCAAACAGATTAAGGGCGTGTCAAACCATGCTAAGACGTGCACTGCCGTGGAGGCTAGAAAAGGGAGTTACAAATGATCAGTCTGGATCCAGAACGCAACAAAACCACTGATGATATTATCTATTGTACAGTTATAGAAAGATAATGTGAAATGTGATGTGCCTTCTGGAATTGAGGCCAACGTTATCGTCGTTATCGCGGAGGGGGATTGTGTGAACAACTGAAATGCATAAACTACTAGGTAAATATCACCCTATCCTAAGTTTGAACTTGAACTTGGACAATATTATGTAAACATTCAAGACAAAGTATAAACAACGAGCGAGGTCAAGCTGAGTGATTAAATACCTTAAACGTGCAACGACAAACAAATTTTATTATATAAACACTCCAGCGAACCATCAGCCGGGCAGACTTTGTCTCTCACCAAAACCATGCAGTTCCTTGCAAGCACACATGTGAGTAAGGTCACTAAGGTCGTCCTGAAACCTTATTTCCTACCTAAACTCGAGTTTCGCAGCACACATATGCGTCAGCTCGGTTTCCCATTTAAAGTAATAGAGTAGAATCTACAATAAATGTGCCAAGAAAGAAAATTTTAAAGTAAAGACTGCCAAATAGAGTGCAATGTAAACTATGAGTGTAATTAAGTCATAAATAAAACACAGCTCCTAAAAAAACTGTATTATAAACAGTGACCAAACCCCTATAAACAATTTAAAAGTATACCTCAATCGAAAATACATGCGCCCCTTAGTAATCGGGTACAGTGTAAATTTATCAACTCTTTGACCAATAGACATTATTTTTAACTAAAGTGCATTCTTTATCATTTCTTCCCAGGAAGCATTTTTAGTTCCATGGTAAATTTATAATAAATGATATTAAGGAACGTTTTCAATATGAGCACCTCGTGTTTCTAAGCAGGTATTTGTCACACATTTCTAATTTAAAAAACATGGATGAGTTTACATTTGACGAATTTGCAGACATGCAGTTAATGTATGGTTTAGCTGAGGGAAATCTTTCTGAAGGTGCTGGGTTCTAAGCCGTTAAACTCCCCAATAGGATAATTTCAGACCTTGATCCCAAGTTACGTGAATAATATTTATCTTATTTGGAAAAAAAAATAATTTTTATTTTCTGAACTCGTTTAGGGTGTTTTAAGCCAAAACATAGACCTGCTCGAAGACGATGAAAAACAGGTGGAACAATCATTGCATTCATATAATTTTCAAAAAGTACATGCCTTGACTGAAGCTGATTATATTCCACGTTTAGAATTTTGCGTTGCTTTTTTCGAAAACCAAATGCATATTGCTGGCTTTATAAGCACATTGTTTTTTTACCGATTAAGCTGGATTTACTCGTGATGGAGTAATTAACATCCACAATCTACATGTCTGGAGTGGTGAAAATCCATATCCCATCATTGCCACAAAGCACTAACATAGATTTTTAATTAATACTTGGATCGGAATAATTATGAAATTGATAGCGATTTTTTACAAGAACTAACTAACCCAAACTAAATCCTTTACTTGAAAACCTTCTTTTAGATCTCAGGAACATCATGTGGATCATGCATGATGATGATTCCCCACACGTCAGCAGAGCAGTTAGGAATTATCTTAAAAACGTATTTTCAGGTCAATGGATTGGTCGAGGTGGTCTTTTCCCGTGGCCACCTCGATATCCCGATCTTAATCCCTTGGATTTATTTTTTGGGGATAGCTAAAAGGGTTGTGACTCAGAATCGATCTTGGTCGATTTTCTAAACAAACTGCTCGTAGGCACTATAATTTACCATAGGGCTAGTTCTAAAGTCATTTTGTAAATAAAACAAAAAGCTTTAGCATTATATGAATCTTTTACTAAGTTATTTTACTTGAAAACAGCTGGAAGCTCATAAATAAACAAAATATAAACATTAAATGATTGTACGCAGTCAGTGCTACGATATGAACAATGGAATAGCCTTTGTGAGAACTTGAGAATACTGGCAGACAAGTGCCGTTTAATCCTTATATGAGAATAAGGCTAGAGAATGTTTGAGACTAGTGCAGAGTAATCCTTATATTAGAATAAGGCTAGAGTATAGCAACCCAGTGTTATACTCTGATAGAGAATGTTGAAACCCATGGACAAGACCAAATGGGAACGCTAGCACAGCGATGGTACTGCGTTTGAGAGAATGTGATTGTAAACGTGTATGTTTACTTACTTGAGATTAGAGACAAGACCCTATTGTTAGAAATACCTTTTGCAGGCTTCCCATGGGCTAGGCTAATGGGGACGCCAGTACACAGCGTCATATTTGAGAGAGAAAATCATTCTCTCTTCTAACCCAAACTAACCCAAACTTGTGAGTTTACTTACATGAGTTACGAGACAAGACTCGATTACTTGTGGTGCGAGATAAGACTCGATTGTAGAATTCCCATGGACAAGACCAATGTTATGGTACGATAGGAACGCCAGTAAACAGCGTCATACTTGAGAGAATAATGGCAGTGAGGATGCCGATAAATATCTTTTTGTAGGGTTGAGACAACGATAATTATGGCTGAATACCACTATGACATTAGAGTAAAGAACTAGAGAGATTATGAGGTCTCAAAACGTGAAAACTGACCCGACATGGCGGCTTGGCGCCATGTCGGCGGGAACAGCGCCTTTAGAGCGACTTACATGGTTGAGAGTCGAGATGCTGCTTCATACTGAAACTGAATTCTAGAATCTAGAACGTGATCGTGACACAGTTTATACTGTACCCCAACGGTATAAACTGTGATCGTGATCAACTCGAAGGAGTTGTTAACGACCCTTGTCTCCGCCTCTTTTGGCGGGATAATCGGACATAGAAAGGGCAATAATGTAAATATAGAGACATTGTGTAAAAACTTGACCGGTTGTCTAAATTAATATTATGAATTTTAATACAAATCCGGTTGAAATCTGCTAACTAGTTTTCATAAATTCGATTATTAAAGATCGGAATTTTAGTTACCCCCTAGAAAATACTAAACCTTCCTAACTATAATGCTAGGAAATTATAGGTTGGGTGAAGTGGCCATCCTGGAGGATGCGCTGTGATTGGTCGGATGGGCGTAGGATACGCGGCCAGTTTCAGATGAATAAACGTGGTTACAACAGATGGCGCTAGTAATATCGCCGGGAAACAGCGGAAGGCGCTATTATTAGCATTATAAGATCCTTTACACAAATAGTGCACTATATAAAAATCGGCCTTTCCTATTGGTCGATCCGCATGGCCCTCCGCTCGCTTCGCTCGCTACGGGGGCTCAAGAAAAGGACACTAACCAGGTGGTAACCCAAACTAATCCAAGACATACCCAAAATCAAGAAAAAAAACTGTTTAGAAACATAATCTTAAGAAAATAATAAAAAAAGCAACGGGGTCCGAACCCAGGCCGTCCAGGTGAAACCCCGCTGTATAAACCTCTACACCACCAGTGTTCCCAGTCAGCGTTGATTGGAAATCGTAGGGCTGATCGCCAAAAATCGTGAGAAATCGGGAAACCTTGAAAAACTTGAGGAGATATTAAATATAGCGCAAATGTTAATTCCAACCTCGTTTGTTTATGTTGGTGGTTGCACTATGGGAAAAATAAATGGTAAAAAATGGTTGTACGCATAGCCCTCCGCTCGCTTCGCTCGCTCCGGGGGCGCGAATAAACAAACTGAACCCAAACTAATCCAAGGCATGCCCAAAATCAAGAAAAAAGCAGTCTCATATTCAACATTTGAGCTATATTTAGCCGCTCCTAAAAACTTGCACTATCGCGCTTTTAATTTAAAATTTTGATTGCAAATTTATTTTCAATAAAATAACGCATGTTTATGGCAAAATTTAATATAATCTAACACTTTTTAAACAAGTCAACCTATCTTCCAACAAGCTGGAGCTGATGTAAGTACAGACTTCTCATGCTCGACCAACAGTTGATTACCAATAATACTATTACCATTGCGAAAAATAAAAATAAAATGCGGAAATACAACAAAATATAAAGCTTTTTATTTATTTTGTAACCAAACGTAAAATAAAATTATTGGTAGTTGAAGAAGAAGAAATAAAATATTTTAGGACTAAACTGAAATAAAGAATAATTAATATATTATTATTATTCAGTCAGATGATAAATCACTATTAGTCAGTTTCCAATTTTTTATATTAATATTTGTGTATTGTTTTTTACAACTTCTGTTTATTTGTAAAATTATGGCATTTGCCAGTATTAGCTACTAAGCTCTTTGTTAATAGCAAGTGTTGCTCTTTAGTCGAATTCTGGCTGGCCTGTTTTTTATTTAAATTTATTTGCGAAAAGAATCTCTCTACAGTTGCACTTGAATGTGGAAGATATAATAAGTCAAAAACAAATTTAGTTTAGGAAACTGAAGTTCTATGTTGCCTAATTTAATTTTAGATACCGAGTACCAAAATTTTATAATATCATCAAGATTTAAATTAAAATCAGTAAAATTTTAATTTGTTAACTGCCTCCAGTCATTATCTAGTTTAAGTTTAAAGAATTTCTTGGGGCTCGGGGAAATACCAAAAAAACCGCACACGCCAACAAAATCTATTGGACCTGTAAGTTTTGTGAGTTGTGAGGCAAGCATAGCATAGACCAACGCTACCTGATGGCGTTGCATAGACGTTGTTTAAAGACAATGGCATAGAGTTTATTCATAGTCAATAATATATCTGGATAACTGCAAAGGCAAAATAGTCAGCGCTATCTCCCGTGCTGATGCCATATTAATTTGAATGGGATGGTATTCGCGAACGAAATTTCCCGCATAGGGTGGTACTCGTGAAAAAATCATGAAATATTAGGAAATGCGTGAAAATCGTGGGGATTGTAAGCATTATCGTAAGATCGTGAGATATCATACAAAATCGTTAAATCTCACGATAAATCGTGAGAACTGGGATCACTGTACACCACGAGAGCTCTTGACAGAAATCGATTGCATCATGCAGACATATCGTAGTACGAGATGGATCGACCAATAGGAGAGGTCGATTTTTACATAGTGCACTATTTGTGTAAAGGATCTTAAAACGCCTATGATTAGTCGGAGGCCTTTCGAGGACGCTTTATTTTTAGCTATCTAGACTACCTGCTGCAGTGGATAAACGTTGTAACCAAGAGATGGCGCTAGTAGTGTGCCATAGATATTAATTTATTTGGAATGCGAGGACAGTAGCGTGGAATGTAAAATTGTACAAACTTAAATTGTTAGATTTGAAAGCGTGTTCAAAATGGTTTTTGAACAGGTTGTTCTATTGTACCCCCATTAACACCCAAGGGGAACTTCGGAATCGAATTGTAACTAATTCTGATCAGCATCAGAAATGATCCCAACATATTGTTTCGTGTGCAACGAAGGTGCTAGAAATTTTAGAAAATGAATCGAATAGAAACCCGACCGACGCGACGTGCTCATATTGATATTAATTATTATAAATTAATTTTTTTACCTGAAAATGCTGCCCTTATTTATAAATAATAATTATTACATTCATAATTAATATAAGTTTATCTCGAAAATGGTAAAAGATATGAAATCAAACAGGGTATGCCTTTTTTTTTAGTAAATTGACAGGGTGATGGAACAGCGAAAAAATGCCAAATTTGGCAACACCGTCAAAATTGTATGTATTTTAAAAATAACGTCATCCTTATTTTTGTAACAAATCATTCCAAATTCAAATTTAAATAACGTGTCGCGACCTGCTTTTAGAGCTGCTGGTAGAGGGTGTATTTTGGGCTGTGCAGACGAATTTATACGCTCGGTCCCTCCACGCCTAGGATGTCTGCCCTACTCTGGAATTATCCGGAATCGTAATTAAAGCGCGTGCCTAGATCGAACTCACGAAATGGAACCATCTTTTATGGTAATATCCGTTCTCTTTGGCTCGAGATTCTGTTGCTACGCTGATGCTGTAGACCTGGGCTTTGGATACATGCCTTTGAGGACGTAGGGGAACGTCGTACGAGAAGTTCATCCGGTCGAAGAACTTATTAATTTCTGCGATTCGATTCTTTAAATGCGCGAATTTAAATAACATAAGCTAGTAACAGCGTATTATAATATTCAAAACAAACGAAAATTCGTTTCGTAACAAATGAACGTTTTAATGCTACAAGTTAGTATAATGGATTCGAAATTAAAACTGAAATGAATTATTTAATTTGTAAGTTTGAAACCCCGTATATCAATAAGGAAGCCAGATAAGAAAAAAAATATATAAAGTACTGACATTATTTTGAGTTATACTCTGTGTGTCCTATCATTTATGGCCTCTAATTTTTGGACACCCTGTAATAACATTGCAATTTATGTCAAATAAAGCGGTTTTCTTACTTTAGCGTGTTTCTTTGTTTTTAGAATATTCGAGGATGTTTCTCAACGTTTTTTCTTACAATTTTGAGGCGTTCGATTGAACTCGTGTCATTGTCCTCGACCATAAATAAAATTGGTAATGAAAATTTGTAGTTAAAATTTCAGCGCTGTTTGTTTTATACATACCAAAGTAGTTGTTTAGCTCTTTAAGATTTGTCTTAATTCTCTTTGGCAGCGCCGCCACCTGATGTTGTTGATCATTATTTTCAAAACTGGATGTTGAGAATAATATCGTTGCACCTAAAATATAAAATAACTTTAGTTGCATTTTCAATTATTTTATCAAGCGCGTACACACACTACACAGAGATGGATATTTTGGTTGGTTCAAAGTATGGGTTAGTTTGGGTTAGGCTAGGGAAAATGGGTGTGGTATTAACTATTGAACAGTTTTTCAAACTTACCATTAAATTGTAATCCGGGTACCCCACATAAAACGCTATTCTAAAAAAAAAGTAAATATTAATGGAACGGATTGGTTTGGTCCGTTAACTCAATTCTCTCTATCAATTCACCAATAATTAATAATCAACACAAATAAAATAAAAATTAACGTACTTTAGTATGTTTATTAGTGTAACAATGCAGTGACATGAAACATCAAGTGTGTAATATGGGATAAGAATTTAGCAAGTCTGGGGTTTTTAAGAACCCAATAAATTTACAATTCTATGTATCCCTGTATCTTTTTTTGAGTCCATGTTTGTCTTAACCATCCGCGCTTTAATTTTCCGTAATAATTATAAAATGTAGAATTCAAATTCAAAACACTACTTACGTTACCGTAAAAGGAGATATCAAAACCAAGGAGACCATATCCATATTCATAATGTGTTTCATTGGTATTTTTGTCCCTCCATATTGCTGGAAAATAAATGAGGAAAAAACACAAGTTGATGAGAAGAATGAACCTCGAATTTGCACCATGTTAAAATAGAATTAGATCCCGAGGTATACTTCCGCTTACACGAGACAACCCTTTTATTTATTATTCCCCTTTTACATCGACAATCTCTTCGCGAATTAATTCATGAAGTTGCCTCACGAAGAACTTTTAATAATGTCAAACGACGACTTCATGTGAAAAAAATTGGCTAATGAATTCATGAAAACTCATTCAGGAATTAGAATAAGTTCTAATTTTCCATTAATTTTTACGTGAAGTTAATGTGGCAACTCGAGAACAACAAATTCTTTTTTTCTCAATCTCAATCTTTCTTTTTATCAATCTGTTGTCTCTAGCAACAGCTAATTACGATGACATTCTTGTTTATTCACAAGTAAGCAGCTAGTTTTTTGTGCAAATTTAGTTTCAGATTAAGATAGAATGAAACGAATTGATGGAAACATATTAAATTCACTAACAGCGTTAAATTTATCGCAAAAAGTAGTTTCATTGCCTTTGAGGTCAGCTAACCCAAACTAACCCAGAAACTTAGTTTGAGATGTTTCGAACTGCCCAACTAAGGGCATCTGACCTCAGTCATAGTCCACTGTTTCAATTCATCCCTTTCCTGCAGTATTTAGGTTTGTAAAAACTGCCCCTCTGTTGCCCGGAAGTGAAAAAAGTGTGCTAAAAGGAATGTTGGATCAATGGCACTACATTTTTGACCCTTCAAGGTGTCGAGCACGTAAAATGGCAGCTATATGTTCACCCAAAATGGCGACAACGGCTACTACAATACGCGTGTTGACTCGACCGAAGACGAAACGGAAGTTCGGCTTTGAGGTTAGATTTCACAACTAGATTTCACCTCGGATTTCACATCTTAACGCATCATTACGAGCCTGTTTATGGATCTGGCCATTAGGGAAAAGAGGAAAATTCCTTGAATAGTTAGGTCACAGTATAAGCATTCATTAATTCTACCGTGGTTAAGTACTCTTTATTTAATAATTAGTATTATTATAACCAATTTTAATTACAAAATCATTTTTTCAGAGAAAGACTTTGATATGAAGGAGTTGGAGGCAAATCCAGATCGAAGTTATAACCAACTTGATGAGCTAGATTCAGACGTGGAAATTGACTGAAATGACTGGCAGTTGTAGAATGCTAGTCAACATAATAAAAATGGGGCTGATCAAAAGAATCTGTTTGAGTCCGAAAATAAAAGTTCACTTGACGTAAAGAATTCTTCCGATCAAAACCGGGTCCAATCACTGATAAGGTTCGAAAGCCAGAGGTTAGAATTTTGATGCCACGACTGTATTTCGAAATTTATTTAAATGACGACTCTTCTTAATCGGGGGCTGAATTTTCAGCGCAATACTGGAAAAGTTTAACGGGTATCTTCACAAGATATCAGAAAGAGGGAAAACCAAACTCAAA
>MU189640.1:0-23183 GCA_016904865.1 Pissodes strobi | reverse complement strand
TAAGTGAAACACAATTCCACGTGCAACTTTTAACATAAAATTTCTCGTAATGCCAGACGTAAATTGTAAGCTTAATTAAATTGTCCTTCCCTACAATATTATACGTTTCAATAAAAAAAACGTAACGAGATTCAAAGAATAAGAAAAAATGGACAGCACCTTCTCAAAACACCTCGCCTTGTCACCGCAGAAAACAAGCTGAAAGTCAATATCTTAAGTTTCTTAACTCCCAGGTCCAGATGGAGCTTCTCAAAAAACGGATTTGCTCACAAATCACCTAAGTCCATCCACAGACACAATAGAATAAATCAAAAGAAACAACGGTGCGTGATCGCCAGGTGTTCACCGACTAGCAGGTGGATAGAACGATTCTTATAGGCTAACACGGGAGGCGTGAATCGTGCATCCTGGAATTTACCAGGGAACCAGGGGCTCGTTCAGTGACAGTCTTCAGTGCATCGTAGCATTTTTGTCATCATTCAAGTAATCGTTTTTACTGTTTTTTTTGTTGTTTTTTAAAAATGTCTAGTACAGAGTCTGCAGATGAAGTCTGGCATTTAATTAGTCCGATTAAAGAAAGGCGTAAAAGATATTTGACTGCGGAGATGAAAGAGGTGATTTTAAATGTGTATAAAGTCGAGATGAAGAAAAACCAGGAATTGACTACAGACGAGGTTGTTTTTAAAGGTCTCAACTAAAGTTGGAGTGTGCCCTCCTTCTGTCTATAACGTGATAAGAGATCACACATGTGGAAGTTGGACAATATAATGGAACAACAAGTTGAAGAGTTGATCATTAACACTGCTGATGACGATGAGGATAGTGATGAAGATGTAGATGTTAGCAGTTAATGATTTTTAGAAACGTTATCACATTTAAATGCTTATTTACGTTTCTTTTAATTCCAAAATGATATTTTAATTTTTTAATTATAAACCTATCTTTTCGAAAATACCGCCTTATTTGGTATTTTTAATTTTTAATTTTCTTAAATTTCCTACGTTTCAAAGTTAAAATTGTTATTGACCGGTCAAAAACCAGCACTTTGGCCCTAAGTATATCTACATGTTGATATTTGTAAACCACTTTTTGTTGTCAAATCAGTACCATTTTAAATATATAATATGCATACTTAATTACAGTCACGTGGTTCAAAATACGGTCCTGTCCAATATTACAGACTCAAACGATCACGCGGCTAGTGCATGATTTTGTTTCTATTTACTCTATTGGTTAAATTGACAGACGTTAGTTTTACTTTCCGTCACGAAGGAGTGCTCGTCCGATATAAATCATGCAAACTTCCATATTGAAATTATTTGACATATTAAAATAAGTTTTCTACTGCTGCGTTTGCATAAAAATAATCATAATATTAATATGTGTTTTAAGCAACAAAACAGCTGTCAAGTAAAATATTTAAAAGAAAAATGAATTTCAAACGAATCTGGGCGCATAGACATCTATTATTTGTGTATAAAACTAAAAAAAAAACAGCAGCACGGTTGAAATTCGATGCTACAACATATACTGTAGTTACGTCGAGCCATTACAGTAACCGGTATTGTTGTTACTGGTTCGGTTACGATAGTAAGTACCTAGGTGCCAGATAAAGTTATTACTCCTAGTAGGAATAAACAAAGGTGAACTTGGAACATAAATCATGTTACGGAATTGTTAAAATTAACTTAACAACATGACTTAACAACTTGATATAATTAAAATATTAGTGCTGATCAATCAAATGCATTTATCTTAAAAAATCATCATAGACCCGTTGCGTTACTTGATTTTTAATAATAGCGTGTAAGTTATTAGTGTCCACACACTGACCCTATTTGAACGAATGCAGCTTATTCTATCTAATATATCATAGCCTTGCTGTTTTTCTAATTCGCAGCTTTCTATGACCTTTCTGACAGAAATCGCGGCCGCGTTACTATGACTATCGACAAGCTGTCAACATTTCGACTCAACTCGGTTAACCTCAAAATTATGTAAATCTGGCTTTCTTTTCTTTTCTTGTTTGTTTTATGGCACTGCTGCAAGGCAATTTGCCAGCACGATTAGGGGGTGACCTCGACGTTGACTGGCTCTAAACCATATCGTGGCCACCAATCATATTGCATTAAACTCTTGCGTAACGCTAAAACTTGTCAACACTTGGTTATTATTATTGCTTTTAAGCTGACTAAATTGTAACGATGAGGGGGCTATATTAGTCTGGACAACACAACATAGGAGATTGGACACATATATAAACAGTACACATTGAGAATCTGGGAGCAAAAAAAGGATTACAAGTTGAGCATTATAATTTAATTTTATTATAATTCAAGAACTGAATGATTAAACTGGTTGCTTGTAAGCATGGTTTAGATATAATCCCAAATATAGAAATTGGTGCAGGAAAGTGCATATTGATGAATTCATTATACAAGTTTAAGTTTGCAATGCTCCTAATAGGACATTCAAAAAATATATGATTAAGATCATCGATTCTACCGCATTCGCAATAAGGACTCTCTTTGAGTTTCAACTTATGCAGAAATTCTCCAGTCAAACAATGCCCTGTTCGCATTCTAATAACGGTTGTTATATGTCTTCTATCTACATAAGGCAAGCATGAAAACCATTTTTTGCATGGAAATTCCGATTGAACCTTTAAGTATCTATAATTTTTATTAAGCACCATTGCAGACCAATGTTCTGAAAATTTTTCTCTTAAGTTTGCTTTAATGACGTTAGTAATTTCATTGGGATCTAAATCCATCGCTTTAGGTACGTTCAAGATTCTACCAACATTGGCTAAAGTGTCCGCCTCCATATTTCCCGGAATACCTGCATGCCCTGGGATCCAGGCCAGCCTGATATCATACCCATTCTTATTCGCCTCCAGAATTAATCTTTTGGTTCTCAATGTCCAGAAATCGGCTTTAGCACTAAATAGGTTATTATTAATTTTTTTGAATAGCACTTTTCGAGTCGCTGAATACAATAACTTTATTTATTCTTTTATTAATGATGGTTTTTATAGCTTCATGAATAGCAATTGTTTCCGCCTTGCAAATACACAAATTATCATTAAGCCTGGATGAAAATTTAAATTTCAATTCTGGAATGGATATTCCAAAGCCCACTTTTTTATCTTTTTTCGAAGCGTCTGTATAGACAAAAGTATATACCCCTCGATACTTATCCATCTCCAAATTAAACCCTTGTTTTATCATTAATTCACCCTTTCTTAGATTTGTCGCTAAAAGTTTGACTGGTACTATCAAATTTTGAAAATCAATTTCAAAACAAGGAAAATTCGGAGTTTTGTGTAGTATGTTACCGAAAGGTAGAAACCATTTAACCATCTCAATTAAATAGGTCGCTTTTGATAACTCTAAAACGCCTTTCTTATGTAATATATATCTGCGACTATTTAAAATAATATTCAGAGTGGGATGGTTTTGAATACTTATAATTTTAGATAAAAATTGTACAGTTAACATTCTCCTTCTCTGTTCCAAATCAAGCATAGAGGCTTCCGCAATCAACGCCAACCTTGGAGTAGATCTCATACAACCGAGACAGATACGCAGCCCTTCATAAAATATCATGTTTAATTTGTTTAGACTCCTATGACTAACTGGCTTCATAAAAATCGATCCAAAATCCAAATGAGACACTACCATAGCCTGAAATACTACCAGTAAAGTTGAAGGGTCAGCGCCCCACCAAACCCTAGAAATTGCCCTTAAAATGTTAAGAGCTTTCTTTGCTTTATTTGAAACATAATCTATATGTACATCCCATTTCAGATGTTTGTGTAGATATATGCCTAAATATCTTACTGAAGATTTAAAATTTATATATTGATTGTTAATTTTAATTGCCGGTGGCATTATCTTTCTAGGCCCTTTGGTAAACCACATTGCCTCACATTTATCTAACGCTAACGCCAAATCAATTTCTTTGAGGTATACATCAATTTTTCCGAGCGCTTCTGCCATTTTGGAAGACATGTTTTCTATATTTGCGCCTTTTAAAAACATCACCAAATCGTCAGCATAGCCCATTACAAGTACATTACCCAAATTGAGCTTAAAAATGTCTGCAATATAGATATTAAACAGAATTGTGCTTAAAGGCGAGCCTTGAGGAATTCCCTTTGTAACCAACACTGGACCAAGAAAGGCACCATCGTCTCCTCTCGTGTAGACCAGTCTATTACGTAAAATTTTATGTATCAGGTTGTTTGTTTCTACCGGAATTTTTAACGCTTTCATTTTATTATATAGTTTATAGATATTAACATTATTAAAAGCACCTTCAATGTCTAGAAATATGGCTAAAACTGAATCCGATGTAAGAAACGCATTGTGAATATAGGATGAAAGGTAAGCGACATTATCACAAATTCCTCTGCCCTTACGAAAGCCGAATTGTAATTTACTGAAATAATTTTTATGCTCTAATGACCATTCCAACCTATTTTTCAACATTATTTCCAAAATTTTACAGCCGCATGACGACAACACTATAGGCCTGTAGCTCTTTGTTTGTTTTGGGTCCTTGTTTGGTTTGAGAAATGCTATTACATTGAATTTTCTCCAAGCGTCAGGAATGTTATCTCCCAATAAAAAACGATTATAACAATTGATTAATTCCTGCTTTGCTCTAAAAGGTAAATTTTTAAACATAATATAGGCAATATCATCCATACCAGGGGCCGACAGCTTTTTATTTTGCAAGGCGCTATTTAGTTCATGAATGTTAAAAGGTAGAAAGTCATTGTCCAAATTAGGGTGTTCCATCTGGAATTCTGGGTCAATATTGAACGACGCCATCCTATCCAGTATAGCGATTTTCAAGCTATCATTGATTATGTGGTCTTTAGAAGTATTTTTCGCGACATTAGAAAATTTTTTAATTTTATCCCAAACATATGAAATATCAGAATCTCTATTTAAGGACTGACAAAAATCAATGAATTTGATCCTCTTTTTTGACTTTAATTTCTTTTTTGTGATTGCTATTATCTTTTTTGCTATAATGAAGTTGTCAGACGTTGGAAAATTATTAAAGTTTGCAATAGCCTCTTTCCTTTCTCCGACCCATGCGTTACACTCTTCGTCCCACCATGGGTTACCAGTCCTGCCAGGTATGCCGCAGCATTTATTAGGAATAGACTCAAGTGCCGCTGAGTTAAGAATCTCTATAAGTTCATTATAGTTGAACGTACCATCCTTTAATACAATATCAGTGAGCACTATATCATGAAAAAGAGTCCAATTAGCTTTTTTATAATTTTTTAACAGGTAAGTACCTATACGAGAACCCTTTAAATGGCTAATATTATTAGATTGTATAAAAAGAGAAGTAGGAAAATGATCACTGTTCCCATTATCGTATATGACTTTCCAGGTGGAACATATTGCTAACTGACCACTGGTAATTGTTAAATCTACTGCACTCTTTTTAGCATTGGAGTTTTGAAATAGGGTATTAGAACCATCATTCATTATAACGAGATCCTTATTAAGGATGAACTCCTCGATACTTTTCCCGCCCTTGTTGGCAGGTGCTTTATCCCATAAAGGATGATGTGAATTTAGATCCCCCATAATAATTATTTTTTGATCTGCCGTATTAGGAAGAAGAGAATATAAAAAAGCCAAATCGAATGTTGTATCAGAGCTACTATAAATGTTAATTATAAAAAACTCCCCTATTTTAATAGATATATATTGTATTGTGTCGGACAAAAATTTATTAACCACCGTGTAAATAACATTACTTTTAATGCAGGTTGCTACTCCCCCGTATCCATCTGGCCTATCCTGACGAATAATATTATAAAATTTTAAATGAAAATTTTGATCTGGTTTTAACCATGTTTCGTTAAGCAATAGAATATCAGGATTTTCTTCCGATAACAATTTACATAAATTATCTCTATTTGAGTGAACACTGCGAATATTCCATTGAATAATCTTTAAGTTAGCTTTTTTTGCCATGAATTAATGTATAGAGTGGAGGGTGAAGCAAGCAAAGAGAAGAGAAAAATCCTTATATAGTTCACTAACATTGCTAATCGGATTCTGAACCACGATCCAAGTCCATATAGAACCCAGGTCGTAGCTCGGTCCGAAGCAGTTCTCTGCAGATCTGTTTGTTAGTTTCAGATGTGTTTCTAAGAAAATTCACAATATGCGTCAAATTAATAATGTTATGTTGTGTACTGTCATATAAACTTGTAGATGCACTATCTGTAGGCTTGTTTAAATTTGCATTTTTATGGTATAGTTGAGAAGATTGAATTGGTGATGTAGTCTTTTCCGTTCTAGAATTCGGAAAGAATAGATTTTCCTCATGAGCTTTACGGTCATATCCTTTTTGTATGACTCTTTTCTTGTTAGAATCTGAGGACACCACTTGTTGGAAAGATCTTTTCGTAGGACTATTTCTGAAGGAATGTCCACGCCTATCTACTGGATCTATAATTGAATCTGAAGTTCTTTGAGAAAAAGATAAATTGTTGCCCTTTTTTAAATTGGGAAAATTATCAGGATTATATATAAAATCCCCTTTAGGAATATAAGACTTCCTGCAAAGATTGCTTGCTTCGAAAAACGTAATATTCTCAAAAGCCATAAGCTCTTTAATATTTTTTTGCCTAAGATATTCTGGGCATTTCTTAAATGTTGTTTTGTGGCTATCTTTACAATAAAAGCAAAAAGGATCACACAGTAAATCTTCCCCCTCCTGCGCATGAATTTCCCCTGCACAATTAAAACACTTCTCCTTCCCTTTACAATTCTTACGCGTATGACCATACCGAAGACAGCGAAAACATTGCGTGACTGGCGAAATGTATACAGAAATTGGAAACTCAAGATAAAAAAAATTTACTGCCTTGGGTAGTCTTACCCCTTTAAAAGTAAACAACACGGTTCCCGTAGGCTCGTACGTGGTTGTATTATTGTTAACTACCTTTCTGTTCAGTCTTTTCACATTTAAGATTTGAATGTCGTCATTAGTTCTACATGAATTTAACAATTCTTCCTCGGATAAATCAACATCCACTTTCCTCGCTATACCCTTTGAGGTAACAAAATTGAATGGAATAAAGATTGAATAACCCTTCTCTAACAGAGATTTATTATTAACAAATGCATTAGCTGCCTTATAAGATAAGAATGTAATTGCAATTCTATTTAACCCTTTGTTATATATTTTGCAAACATCGGTCAGATTTAAATTAAAAATGTCTCTTGCAATCTTAATATTATTAGATTTACCTATGTTAAATCCTACTTTATCAGTTGTTTCCAGGTATACAAAAAATGGACCCTTATCTGTAGGCGAGTAAAGAATGTTGTTTACTTTATCAGATTTTTTTTCTATCTCTAACTGGTTATTAGTCGGAAAAGTGTTCATATGATTTACCGAATTTTCAGTAACTAATAAATTGGGAATATTGGGATTGTGGCCTGAAGGCCTTACTGAAAGAACTAGGGGGGGCTCCACCCCCCCTGTGTCACTCATTTTATAAAACTAGCTGTTAAAACCCTCTATTAAACAAACTAGCCTAAAAGCAACCGAAAAAGGGCAAAATTAAACTATTAAGAAGCAAATCAAACACAAAAAAGCGAACCCAAATGCTCAACTTACCGAAAACCTCACGACACAACACAATATTAGGGGGATTGTGAACGTGCCCTTTAACTTTTTCGCTAAACTCGAGAAACGATGCTGTCCGTACAAGAGTATGAACAGGAATGCCTAAATCTGGCTTTGCTGATTTTTAGTTGTCTGTTTATACTCTGGTAATAGTCTAACACGTTTTTCTTCTTGAAGTCAAAAGTAAAGATTTTTAATTAAAAGGAAACTTAGCCCCGGAGAGTCGTATTGCAAATGCCCAGCCCCGGTAGTGGGGTCGTTAGAGCGCCACCAGTTCTGTCCAACTAAACTGAAAAAGCTCCGCTGGTGTTGTGCAGGGTGGCTAGGCCCACGTATTAAATCAACTAACTCAACCTTAACTTAACAAGAAAACACAATCTAAAATTTAAGGAACAATATATCGGCTACTAAGTTCTTTTTTTTGAAAACACAGCAACAATTTATCTGGAGTAAAATGGCAAGTTAAAAGACAAAAGGATGTCAAATGACTATTAAATTTAACTAATAATTGGTACAATATGGTGTTTGTACGGAGACCAATTCTGTTGCTAATACTCGGTACTGTATGTCTTACAACTAAACACTACAAACCGAAGTGATCACTTTGATGTTAACTAAGCTAATTACATCTAGGTATGCGTGCGCTAATAGCTGCACCAATTTTAAATGTAGCAATAATAATATGTAGCAATGAACGGCCACAATAATTAAATCAAATGACTCGATAAATTAATAAAAAGAATAAAATTAGAATAAAACTATTGAAAGCTTGGCTGTCAATGCTTGACTTATATTATAAAGAGAGAAAGTTTATTACTCGATAAATGAATGAAAAGAATAAAATTATTGAAACTATTTTAAAGCCCGACTGTCGTTGCTTCATTTATATAAAACAGAGAGAAAATTCAGAGCGATAAATAATATTAAATCAGTGAATAAACAAGCTTCTGTACGATATCACTTAGATCCGTCGAACTCTGGTAGAGGTGTCGGGCACCTGTTGGTACTGCTAGGGCACTGACCCTGAGGGTGAAACTAGGAGATGACTCGCCAATAAAAGGGGCCCGGAGACAGGACTTGTAGCCACGTATTCGAAGTTGTAGCCTGCTAGTAAAAGTTGTGGCCCGGTATTTAAAGTTGTAGCCGGCTATTTGAAACTGTGGGCCTGTATTTGAATTTGTGGCCCTGTATTTGAAAGTTGTAGGCCTGGTAGAAAAACCTCCTTCTAGCCTGCTAGTAAAACCCTGAAATAACCCAGTACGCATTAGACAAAGCCCCCTTACTTTAATAAAAAAAACTATAGCTCCCCTTGCATAAATATATTTTCTTTATAAAACAAATCACCACAAAAATTGTCAACGCATTTTCAATGACCATCAGCAAATAAAAAAATACTAATGTACAGATAAATTGAATATTGAAGATAGGTATGAATCACCTTTAAAAGAAAATATAAACTTTCCCATATGATTAAACACAAATTACATTAAAATAAAAATTCAGATTTGATAAAATGGAGTAGATAAGATAACGCATGAGACGCAAAGCAAATGGTGGACGATGCACAAAAAAGGTTAACACAGATAAGGCAATTATATCGTTAATATAGGCAAAAAAACTGTAGCAATAATTACCTCGTTAGTGTGTGAGGGTACGGGAGATTCGACGGTCTCGGTCTTATTCGACGAACTTGAAAACCTCTAGAAATAAGGGAAAAACCATTAGCGTCATGGCGTCGTCCGCGTGCTTCACAGGCAATAGGGAAAAAATAATTCCAGAGAAAAATTCACCTAGTACAGTATTTAGATCCCGATAAATCGGTCGTGTCAAAACACCAAGAGATACCACAATATATACCCAAAGAATGGGTGGAATTAAATCACAAAACTAAATGTGGAGTCTCTGACTGCAATCAAACAGAAAGCTTCTATTCTCGCCGAAAGGTCTAACTAGAAGAACTCATGATTCGTTTCCGTCAATTTGCCTTTCTCCTTCTACGAGATAAAAAAAAACTACGTCAGCAAGTAGGGAGGAGCTGAAAATGCTTCGATACAAGGAATAATTCTAAGATAATAAACGACTGATTTCTTGTTTATTATGAGGGTAAAATGACAGCGGAAGCCACAATTAATGAGCTAAAATTAAATTTTTCAAGAAATGCTAGGAAATACTCCTACGAAAATGACAAACCTTTAAAAATCTAGATCGAAAGCAACAATTACGAGAGGATAGCCCATTCCTATTACTCGGAACGAACAACCGAACACTGCAAAAAGTGCAGCATGCTGGCTGGAAAGATAAATCTGAGCAGAGGTCCCAAAACGATCTCAGAAATGATCGGCCGATCGGCCGGTGATTGGAGTCCGACAACCAAGGGGTTCCAAAAAGTTATGAAATATTCCAACCGATAGTAAAATATGAATCGACGAGTCTAATGCAGCGTAAAAACGGGTTTTATTGACAGAATTCTTAAAAATATAAATCGGTTCGCTGATTCTACGGTAATGTCCTATAAATCAAGCTAAGCTATCCTAATAACAATGTGCTTCGCTTATCAACTAAAATAAATATTGTCACAACGTGTTATAAAAGCTGATACAAATATAGCGTTAACCTATACTTAGAATAGAGTTAATTTACATTAAGAAATGCGGCATTTCAAGCTTATTGTCAGCAAATCGAATCAATAAATTTAGAATTAAAAAACCGATGAGTGCAATCATTTTTTTTCTAAATGCGGCGTATAAAATGAAATTTAAAAATAATTGACACTGGCAAAATCGGACTGTTACAAGCCACTACTGATGTCAAGCGCAAAATTTCACACTTTAGACATTTGTTTCTTCCCCAACGTCTTCTTCTTTCGGTATGCTAATATATCTAATCTAAATTGAACCGTCATAAAAGCCTCATCATAATATTGAATATATTGACCCGGCATCGGCATAGGCCGATACATCAAAGGAATATTGAATTAAGGTGTCGCTAATATCCAATATTCATTCGATGTAGCCACTTAGATGTTCTATGCTGGTTCAATTTAAACTAGACATACTATACCATCCACGTAGCAGTTTAAGCTTGTAATATTCGTACTTTTACCATGTTTTTATGTTAAAACGACAATTTAGAGATACCGTTTATATGTATAAATTGATATTGTACATATTAATTTTAGATATCGCAATTGGAGCCTACAAATCAGATCAAGCATTTATTGTCCGGAGCAAAGCAATTTTAGATTATCAAGTATCTTTGAATGAAAGTATCAATGCCATACAAGCAAATACCTCTTCAATGGCACTCCAACTATGTGTGATTTGTACAAAACGAAGCGATCTGCTAAATTTAACTCAAGCTCACTTTGAAGTACAGATTAACTTGGACTATAGGTCTGTGCAAAGAGAAATTAAAGATAAAGTCCCAATATATTTAAGTCATAATAAATGCCTACCCTACAATATAGGAATAAAGGTAAGATTTTTATATGAGGGGTTCTTCTTGGGGAGATTTACGTAATTAAATATGATAAGAATTTTCCTAAAAAATCACTGGTTTCTTAAATAAGTGTCTGCATAAAAATAATAGGATAAAATAATTCGCAATGAGAAGGCAAATAATTCATTATTGTGGCATCACACCGCCACAGGTGGAAGCACGTAGAGCCTACAGCCGATAATCCCTCATTGAATTTATTTATACGGTTGTAGTTTGCCTCATTATCACCTAAGGTGAGACCTGGACGCAATCGGACTTGAACAGGACCCAAAGTTCAAGTTCCGTGGGAATTACAAGGGCTATGAAGACGACGCCCACCAGGGCTCTTGAGAGAGTCAGTCTCTCCATTTCCACCCCTCCGCCTGTTCCTGAAATATGTGGACTTGAGATCTGCATACAGACTGAAAGTTCTAGGCCATCTAAGAAACAATACTAGTCCGAGGAGGACGGCTGAGGAATGTTCGGAACTCTTATTAAATACGGACAACATACCACCCACCATTAGATCATGTACGGGCATGAGAACCTGTTAAGAGCCTCGAGAGGGAAGGATATATACATTTGCTCGGACAGCAGAGCTGCTCTGTCGGCTCTTGAATCTAATAGAGCTGGTTCTATGTGCCTGAGTAGATACGTCTTGGGGGCCTTGGTCGGGCATAATAGGTCAGTCCTGGAGGAGGAGGTCGACCGACTGGCACAATAAGGTTGCGCCATGCAGGTTCTGAGCCTGTAATAGGTCTGTCCTACAGCATGCCCGCCACCATCCTTGAGAATGCCATGGACATGCAGGCCAAGGATATATGGCGAATTACTCCAGAAATTAGGCAGGCTGGGCTACTCTTGAGCGACCCAGCGCCTTGTTATCTCCAAAGGCTTCTGATGTATGTGACAGGGCTCCTTGCAGGGCACTATTGCATAAACAGACATTTTCACCTGCTGTGAATCGTAGAAGATCCGGAATGCAGGTGGTGCTTGGTAAACGAGGTATCGCCCACTCATGTCCTTACCGATTGTCAAGCGTTGGCACTTCAAAAGCTGCGTGCTGCTGCTGAATCCAGAGCACATAAGAAAGATTCAGGCGAAGAAGCTCTGTGCCTCCGCTAGGGAAGTCGGGCCCAAACAGACATATTGTTAATTTAAAATTCGGTTTAGTTATGGTTTTATTATGAGTGATTTACAATTTTGTTTTGTGCGTTAGGACCTCCCACTGCTCTTCTCGGTTCTATGCATAAGTGCCTAAAATTAGCAAGCTTTCGCTCTCTCTAAGAATCAGTGGAATTCAATTTAAGGAATTATGTTCCCAGAGATTCAATATGGTTCAAATTTAACGCAATTATTGAGTGAAGTTTTATTTTTCTTGGACTCTCCTTGGTATAGTATAGTATTCTCAAGCTTATAGACGAAATTACGATGCTGAATAACTGAAATGACCATTCCCAACCTGATAGAGCCATAAATTATGCATTACACGGATGGATGGAGCATGGAGCAGACATTTCTACAAGGCACCTTATTCTATTATGGTCCATACGATTTCCAGACCTGACATCCCTTGAATTCTTCTTTACTGTTTATTCTAAAATAGTAGTCTATAGAATGTAAGCGACTTAATCAAAAACATTTCAATGTCCGTAAAGAGTTTAAAAATATGATGTCTAGTCAGCATTTGAGCTGTTTTTAGTATGCCAACAAACGAAATTTTTCAATGCGTAAGAATTACAGAGTTACAGATATTCATAAATTATTCATTAATGCTGATTATTATACAATTTTATGGAAAAACACTTGCGGATAGAATTCCTGCACCATTCACAGAATCGCAGCACTGGCTTTCAATGAGGCTACATTAACTTTATATATATTTTTCAATAAGAACCTTCATAATACAATATAGCATTGTTGTGTTTATTCTAGCCAATGAGGAATGCTATTAACCCTTTTGCCATAGACGTTAAGGTGAATATTACTGCCGGTAGAGGTATTAAAGCCATTGGAAATGGAATATTTTCAAGATCAGTTCCTTATGCAATAGGCTGTAGTAGTAATACTTGTATTACTGGACTGTCCATCGCAGCAAACACAGAACGGTAACTTCCAAACTTTTAAATTCAATTCTAGCAATATTATTATTATTAAACTTTAAAATAAGGATGACAGAACTTCTTACTATTGTTTAAACCTGGCTCATCATTTGCTAAAAATGCGTTATCACTTTTAAAATTAGTTAGAATTTTCATTTTGGGCTTTTAACTTAATCAAACTAGGCAATGCAATCAGTTTTTTCGATTAATTTTCGAAGGTATCACGTTACTGGTAACGCCGATAATTATTTTTTTCGTATGCATCTTGTATTAGATAGATGTTTGTTTTGGATACGAAAATCCTTTCCTTTAAATATTGTACTACTAAGACATTTAAACTACTAAGTAAATATCTCCCTATCCTAAGTTTGAACTAGAACTTGGAAAATATTATGTTACCATTCAAATTATAAACAACGCGAACGATAAACACAAGCGATTATGAACCTTAAACGTGCAACGATCAGCAAATTTTATTATATAAATACTTTGGCGAACAATCAGTTCGACAGACTTTCGTCTCCCATCTATTCCGCTCTAACCATTGCTCTGCAGTTCATAAGAATATAAGATATCCTATTACTCAAACCTAACATAAGAGGTGCTGCTTATAGGAACGCAGTTTCTTGGTGGATACCCGCCTAAAGTACTAAACACGAATCTACGATAGATCTGTCAAAATTATAAGTCAAGTGATAAGTTAAATAGTTACTGTGCATTAACATGCTGAGTGAAATTAAGATGAGCCAGAAACACTTAAATAATTACCTAATGAAATAACCAAAGCTAACCATAGACATTATAAAACAGGGACCAAGACCTATAAACAGTCCGAGCTATACTTCAACTGAAAGCACATGCGTGTTTTAGTAATCGGGTACAGTGTATATTCATTAAGTCTTTGACCAATAGACATTGTTATTGTTTTCAACCGAAGTGTCTTCTTTATCATCTCGTCTCACCTGACGTAGATCGATCTTAACTGAGCTACATAAACCCCCAAAGGCTAGCATAGAATGACACTATGCCCAGAAGAGGAAGCCAAGCGAGACAATGAGGCTATGTAGGGTTTTGGTGGTCAAGACGAATGGGAGCAAAGCTCTCTCCTACAGGTATCCCTTAAGGAAGGAAGACAACGTATTTTTTTCCGGAATCCTCCGTACGTGGCCAATTATCAAAAAAAATCTTGACTTCAGACAAATCCAACAAATATATGTATAGTCAATTAATTTCCTCCACTAAACTGGTATCTGGGCCAACTTCTCTAGCCCGAAATAAGATTATCTCCGTTAGGGCGAATTAGAAATTCATAAACTTTTTATCCGGCTTACTCTCTATCTCCTCTTAGGAGGGTTTACCAAGAAAGAGAACGAGGTCTAGTCAAGATCGTTCACCTCCAATACCAAGATTCAATGGTTAAGTGTCAGAAAAAAATCGACCAATAGGTCAGTTCTGTTCAGTCAGTTCAGTTAATCGCGTCCAATCAAGGACCCAGAAACTTCGGTATGCAGATAATTTCTAACGGGTAATACAGGGTCTTACAAAATAATGCCGTATCGATCACAGATACATTAATGCTATCAAGCATGTGTACCAAAGTGCAAAAGCATAATATTGTTACGTTTTTTCACGTGGGTATTGAACGAAATTACAAATTCACTATTTTCAACTAATAGTTCCTTTATTATCTACCACTGTATACAATTGAACTCACTAAACTAGTCTTACAACTTTCCAACTAATATCTCTTTACAATTTAACACTCAGTGATTAGCTAACTAGCATTCGCCTTGAGTCTGCTCCTTATATATAATCTCAAATGTATCACGAATATTCGGGAAGTATTCCGAGGCCACTCTATATGATTCTCCATCGAGATAATTCCAGCGTTCCTGAATCTTCGCGGCCGACCGGGCGATGACTCATACAGACAGAGAAGCGGCACGCTGCAAGGCAAGTTCTATAGGGTAGCACAAAAACATTCGTATGATTGCTAGCCGCAACAATATATCAGGCTGCAAGGCGACTCTCAAGATCTTGACATCACCAAAATTATTCACTATCATTCTAGAACACATGTTCAAACAGACAGAATTTGGTAACATGAGAATTAACATATAGGGCTAGAACCTTAATCATCTTAGTTTCGCCGACGATATCTTAATTATCGCAGATAGTATGGACGAAGCAAAACAAATGCTATAGAGGCTCAAAGCAGCATTAAACTCTGCTGGGTTCAAAATCAATCCCACCATGACAAATTTTGTTACGAGTGATGTAATCGAAGTTGATGGGGAGAGCATAGAACAAGTAAATTCTTATAAATACCTTAGCCACGAAATCTCTATAGATAGAATAATCAAATTAGCGACATTTCGCGAAACATAGGCTTTTGAAAGCTGGGCAACATCTTTACGTTACGCATTCCAATATGTCTAAAAATTAAAGTATTCGGCCAGTACGTGTTGCCCGTGATCGTATGTAAGGCTGAAACACTTATTCTCTCAAAGGGCACTACAGACAAAGTAAGAATCGCTTTGGGAAAAATGAAGAGGTTAATGTTAGGCATTTCTCTAAGAGATAAGATTTCAAATAACTGAATAAGAGAGAAAACCGGAGTGACAGATGCGGTTATAACCTTAAAATGGAACTGAGCTGGCCATGTTGCATAATTTTCGAACAATCGTTTAACAAAGAAGAAACTTCATTGGAGATCACGCACAGATGCTTACCAAAGTAGAGGCTGTTCACCAGCTCTTCTTCTTCAGCAGTGGTGTGTGATTCTTTGAATTAAAGGGGCTTCTGATGTATCAGTCCAGACGATCAGAAAAATCCTGCTTTTCCACTAAAACTTATCAGATACAGGAAATTTGGATATATAGCAGTTTCAATCAACATTTCCTCAAAAAATTCTAAATACAGTCTGGGTTAGCCTCATTGATATAGTTGAATTTTATACGGTTCAAATGTATGTATTTTTCATAGTTATATAGACTGATCATTTTCCAATTCCTCTATGTAGCAATTGCTCGATTTGACTGACATGGTTACACTCGTACCTACAACTTGAACTTGAGCTACTTTATGTTACAATTTCTTACTGAATTTGGAAAAAATAGTTTTTATATATCTGGAACTGATTGGAATATCTGGAAAAGGTTCATTGAATAATATGACTACTTCGCCGACCAGGTGATCCATATAAGAAAAGTATCTATATTTTGTCTTCTTTTGCACGAACCATGTTAATACGTCGACGGACGCTGATGCGTCTACAGTGTTATCACGTGCTTTTAGAAAGTAGCTGAATCTCATTCAGCGGTAATAGTTTATAAAGAATTTGGGGACGACAATAGACGTTGTGTCCTATCACATATATTTCTGCAGATGTAAAGTAACACAACATTTATAAACGTTATTTTTGTAAACACGCAATGAAATAAACATGTCTTTTCCTCTTCAATATTTTGGACACTTTTACATCTGTAATTATTAGTCTCCTTTCAGATGTTCTTCTTCGTGTACACTTTGTATTTCAAGAGCAAATTTTTTCGAGTGCTGTATAGGATTTCTTTCAGGACAATGACTTGGAGCTTCAATCAACTTGGATGCAATTCCGCGATTGTCATTGATTCGCGCTCGCAGCAATAAATCTTTACCTTTTATATCTGGGTCTAATGCAGTAAGCTCCTTGATTACATCTTCTCGAAAGGCCAAATATCTATAACGTTTATCGTTACCTTTACAACATTTCCGAAGATACAGAAAGAAATCATTCATTGTTGTAACATCTGAAATATGAAAAAATACTTTATTATATCACCTAATCTTCATTGGTTAGCTGGATCTATGTCCGACATATGCTGCTTCCTTAGGTTTTTCCCCATAACAATTTGGTACTACAGTATATGTTTGATGTATGAGTAACTTTTCTCAAAGGTCAACGCTATTATATTATCCATGAAGAGTGTATATTCTTTCAAAAGATATGGCTGCTTAGTTTTTGAAATACCTGGGTCCTGGGTTCATTCTTGCCTGAATGGTCGGTATAAACAATTAATTCTTAAATCATTTATGACCACAAAGGTGGGGGTGGTAATTAACTTTATAATTAACCGCTTTAATTAGTGGACTGTATCAAAATAACCTGGTGGGGTTGTATTCATAAAGTGTAAATTGAAACATGTATTTTAGGTATTACGTACTTTAATAATGCAAGAATTAATTTGCAATATTTTTCTAACTACTTTCAAACATTCATTCTTTCACACATAAAACTAAATAGGTACTGTACATAAGGTTAACTATTATTAAATGTCTAACAAAACTTCTTGATTATTTAATTTAATAAGAACTTCTTTCTTTACTGAATTTAATCAATTTTATCTCAACACATTTCACACAAAATACCTTGTTACTTTGCTTCTGCAATTCTCTCAACTTTACTTCACCAGGAATATAAGAGCATGTATTTAAATCTTGAGTACAGGAATAGATCTGTCTTACTACAATTCTCCAACCGCCATTTTACCTTCTTCGATCTTCAACAGGAGAGACGCTACGAGTTGTATTGTCTCGAGAAAATGCGTTAAAACGCCCAAAGAGTCCTTAATTCAATGTTAAAAAAAGGGAACACAGAATACAGCAGATATTTCCTAAATATCTGTGCAAACAAATGAGAAAACTACTTAACATCTTGGCGTCAAACAGAGCTACGACTGGATAGATGTTCTTGGCGCCAAATTCAAGCTGACTGGACCATTGCTTCACGGTTGAGTGTTTGTGAGACTCTTAGATGAAATTTGTCCTACCGTCGCAGACATGAAGAACAGAGCGGGAAATTGCACAGACGCAGATGCATTTGAGAGGGTAAAAACAAATTCTTCCTTTATTTCACATATTGTGATTTAAACAACATTGACGCAGACCAAGATGTATTGAAATGAGAACTATTAATAACGTTATCCTTGACGGAGTGACAATTTGCTTTCCAGCCATTGTTTCATATAATTTAATTTATTTTACTGACAATTTAGGTTCGGACTAAGGACTAACTAAAATACAATATTTTAAATGCACAAATTGCTGTTTACCTGGGGCGAAATAAATTTATTTGGGTTTGAATTATGGCTCATTCATACTACGATCATACAGGGAATTATCACCAAAGTGTACGGTGAAAAACGATAAGTTTAATACAATATGCTGTCTAAATTGTAGTCTTTCGCGGAAAAGTAGTGTAGAATCGTCCAAAGAGAGCTCTTCGTTAGGCGAATAAACCATCTAAAATATTCCCATCAGTGCGTTCACCAGAGGATTTGCTTTGCTCAGATACTGTACCTTGTGGTGAAACGGATAGAGAGCCAAACAGTTGCTGAATTCTCCCGACAAGACATAATACAGGTGAAAATAGGGTGAAAATAAAACGAGGCAACGTGCGTAATCATCTTTCGCATATTCGGCGACTTTATTTGCATATTATTCTTATTTTCTTTCCATATTTTGCCAAGGGTCTATTTTTTAAGGACAAAGCTTCTCCATATTCGTTGGTTGGCGAAGCTACAAGATCCAATATTTCATCGGTTAACAAATTTCGAAACATATCAATTGGCCAAGTATTTTGGTTCACTGGTATTTTTAGACCCACTGAATGTTTATCAGTTTCATCCCATCTCCTCTATTTTCCAAGATAGCGCTTCAGGCTCTAATTCGTCATTTCCTGCTTCTATCATATCTCATGGTAGAGTCCAAGTAGGCGTTTGCTGAACCATATCTTCTGAGTTGTCAGAGTCCGATGCTTCATTAGTATGATCTGTATCGCTGAATTGATCATGGACTTCTTCATCTGACAGTTGATAGATAGATACTGAAACGCGCCCCAAATATTTTTAGTGCTAATTTCAAAATAATCATCAACAAATATACAATAACGGTAGTAATAGGATAGTTTAGAGAATACGGAATTACCAGTAAAAGATAATTTTATAGAAAAGCTACATACATTTTTCATATGTAAAAATCCTTATAATAATTCTTTTTCAATCCACCAGTTTGTAAAATACGTTGTGACCGATGAAAAATATGATAAGGCATTTGTAATGAGAGTACGACGTCTATTGACGTTGTATCGATTCTAAAAGACCTAATTTCAAAAATCGGTGACAGCAACGGATATTTCTGTATGCGTATAGTGACATTGTAATTTTCTTCATTAATTTGGTATTTATGCCTGAGAACCGACGTCCACTGACGTTTTCTCACAAATCTTTATGGTTTGAATAACGTCTATAGAAGTTGTGCACTCCATACTAATGAAAATTAGACGCGTCTAGACGTTCTGTCCATCAAGGCATTAAACGTGCACTGATTTAAATAAGAAATAGCCTATAATGAAAATATCCTCAACTTCTAGTGGAATAATAATATATTGAGATCTTCTTATGGATATTTGCCTCATACATGTATGACCACATAAACTCTATACTTAACAGATATCAAATTAGCGTTTTTATCCTTTAGGGCTGAAATTATTTGGGGAAGTGATTTTGAAATAAGCCTACATGTGACCGTCACCAATGACGGCGATCCTGCATACAACTGTATTTTACTAATACAATCTCCAGCCTCCATTCAACTGAGGAATACGAACAACTGCGATAAGGAAGGCAGCAACTATAATTGCTCATTTAGCGACAAACTTGATAAGAATATGACAAAAACTGCAAGTATTTGTTGTCTGTAATATAAATTTATCTACTTTCATTTAGTAATATGAATTTTACAGTTCTATTAATCGTTTTGTAAGAGCACCTATTACAGAACTAGTGCTGTAATAGATGCCTTTACAGCACTAGTGCTGTAATGAAAAAAAAACCAGTTTTATTAACATTTTGCTGTTAAACAAAACCACACTTTTTAGAAGAATGATTTATTTATTATTAACAATAATAAAATTAATTATCAATTATTAATTAAAATTAATTATTATTAAATTATATCACTTAAGGTTTATTATAAACATTAATAATACACTTTTTACAGTTAGAAATTTGTATACCAGAAGTGAACGCCCTTTACGTTCGAATTTCCAATCATTAAATCCGTGTAACTTAATAGCAGGTGCATTTTTACAGGTGCATTTTTATTTTTAAAAATGCCTTTTGCCAAATATTTTTATTCATAGATGAAAGTAGATAAAATTTTGTACAATATTCTTGTTGTAAATTCATATTACTATTGTAATATGAATCTTTACAACACTAATATTGTAAATAACTATTATATATTAGATTACTACCAACTACGGGTAAAAAATAAGGTATATTGTATAAAGGCCAACTAAGATGCTTAAGCTGCAACATATAAAAAGCCTTAGGAACAAAAATGTAAATTTCTCAATTTGTATAGAAGCTTCTAGTATTTTCATAACTCTTGGATCTTTATAGTAATTCTCTGTAGCATCAAGCATCAAAATGACAACATTTCTTGACGAAATTCTCAACAATTGCTCATTTATCTGATCAGCTCATTTTTAGCTTTCTTCTCAGTAGTCACTATACCTATTGAATAACGGAAAGAAAACCACATGCAAACCATTCTAGTTTCGATAACAATGCCTTATCATTTATCTCTTAATGCAGTCATTATCTTAGCAGTATCATTATCTCATCTCTAAACCTGAATAGATAACATATTTGAACATACGAGCTTTATTAAATAAAGGCTATTGTCTTTTAAAAATCATCATGAGTTCGCATACGAAAGCATAACCGCTTAGTTATATTTTTCATCCACCCGGTATGGAATAAAATATTTTTTAAGGATAAATTTTCATCTCTCCTTGTATTCTTCTAAAATAATTGTTGAACAATTGAAATCCTAGTACAAAATCATAAAAATATTTTGTGTTCTTCATGAAAAATGCTCCATTACAATTCAAGAACGTCATTTTTATTATACCGACCATTTAGAGGTTACAAGATCAGTTTAATGATAGCAAAATTCAATAGTCCATAATCCTCAATAATAATGTTAGAGCCGTAAATCTCTATTTTTTTAGGCGACGTATATCTTTGATATAATAAATTTGGACCTCAATTCACTGGAAGTACAAATTAACGCAAGCATTAAAAGCTTTGGGTATAATAAAGCAGCATATAAAAATAAGACTATTCTAAATATTCCTGTAATAATAGATAGCACATCCTACATTGACGGGTAGGTAGCAGATCTAATTTTTAAGCTTAAAAAACTTTGCTATCTACCCATGTAAATTATAATTTGTTTGCAATGTGTATTTTCCCGGTTTATATTTTAGTAAATCTATTCCCGAAACGATGGAGTTGGAGAGAAGTCGCGAAACTAATGATATAGAGGTAGTGCACCGATTTTCTGTTGGAAAAATTGGAAAATCTCCTTTAAAATTACGTATCACTTTTCTTATTCCAATGGTAGAATATAGTGGAGGGAACCTATTTAAGGTATTGCAAGTTAAGGTAAGTAGAACCTAATGTAGTGAAAAACAACAAATGCGGTAAAAAGTAATAAATACTAAAATTATCATATAAATATTTAGAATTAACATATTATATTTAAAATTAAATAAGCTTTTAGTATTTTCATAACTGTTGGATCTTTATAGTAATTCTCTGTAGCATCAAGCATCAAAATGGCAACATTACTTGACGAAATTCTCAACAATTGCTCATTCATCTGATCAGCTCATTTTTAGTCTTCTTCTCAGGTAGTCACTATACCTATCGAATAACGACTAGCCGCAAAGAAAATTCCAAATACAAACCATTCTAGTTTGTAAAATGTATGTAAAATACTTAGATACAAGGAATTAATCTTTAGTTTCTAACGAAATATGCAATGTTAAAAAAAATCAATAAAATATATAATGTTTTCTAATAAAGGTTTTTTTGCAGCTAACCGCATGCTGTAGAATATATGATATACTATCAAAAACATAAATAAATAATAAAAAATACAATATAAAAAATACATATAAATTTGTTTACTATTTTTTACTCATTAACAAAGTTGGAGCATGTGCAGAAATATTTGTTTTACAAATTATATCAATCATGCATTGTAGGGTTAAGATATTCGGCAGTCTAATTCCAAATTATCAATTTATCGCTGCAGTTTTTAACCATTCGGTTACACAATCTAGTTTAACTACGTAGAATTTCTTCCTTTCTCGTCACGGTTATTTTAACCGAGCATTAATAAACCTAGCATCATCTAGCATGTTTCGTTAAAGTTTCTCAGTCAGTACCCCGCCATCACAACTACTACTATTTACTAAACGAAAACTTTTAGCTATTTATTGACATTTATCTTTAGGGTAGCATTGACGACAAGCCGCTACTATGCATTCCTCCAATTAATGAAGTTAATGTGAGCCAGAAGGAAATTTTCGAAAAAATAAATACAGAAAAAATTCCGTTTAATAGAAGTCTTATGATATATTGTGAAAACGTCAAAGATTGTGTTCAGTATACTTGTGAAGGTCGTCTTGACAGGTCTAACCAGGATGCAGTTTTTGAAATCAGATTACTGATAATCTCAAAGCTGATAGGTAAATTTAAGATGTAAATTTGTGCTTTTGTTTAAAGGAAACTTAGAGTAAATAGTAGACGGCAGGCCTAATAATAAACATGCCGGGTTGTAATAGGTTAGAAGATCTTCTGCGAATGTACATTCGTATTTTTATAATACTAAATAATAATTTACTAAGTGAACACAGTCACAAGTATTGACGGAAAAGAAACCCGAAAGGATAGCCACCACGTCTTCAGTACCGAGGAAACCTGAATTCAAAAATATTTACCTCGAGTTCCTGTATTTCGTTTCATGAACAAATTCCCAAATTTATTTATTTCATATAAAACTCATTTCTTTGCATTAGTTGCTTAATTAACT
>MU189638.1:25923-50238 GCA_016904865.1 Pissodes strobi | reverse complement strand
TCAGAGGTACATAAAAAACCTTTAAGGGAAGACATTTATAAGTACGGACTTTCAACCCTTCATATGCTGTGGATTCGATGTATGGAATGTTTACTTCATATTACATGTTTACTTCATATTACATGCAACATAAATTTCAAGGCATAGTCGGCAAAGGAAGAAAACAAAACTTTAAAAGATGAAAGAAAAGGACATTCAAAAGGCTTTTAGAAATGAGCTGGGAATAATTGTGGACACTGTTAAACAACGACATGGAACAACAAACGATGGTAACACAGCCAGATATTTTTTTAGAAATCATGAATTAACTGCACGAATAACTGGTAGAGACAGCCATCTAATTTATCGTTTTGCAGCTATCCTGCAAGTTATTTCATCTGGAAAAAAAAAATAATTTTGAAAAATTTCGCACTTATTTAAAAGATACTGCCACAATTTTATGTACCCTTATACAGTTAGCGGTATATGCCCCTTAAGTATACATATTCTTTTGATTCATGGAGCAAAAATTTACAAACATTTTAATTTAGTTTCAATTGGCAAATTATCTTAAGAAGCTGGGAGACAAAGAATTTAGGACATTTCGGCAAAATTTTTCAGGAAAATTGGAGGGGACCAAAATATTGAGGATATTTTACATAATCTATTGATTTCTTCAGATCCTTTAATTTCATCAATTAGACCCAAAAACAATTGGAAAAAAGTTTGTACTAAATTTAGAGGCACAGGAATTACTAGGTACGGAACAAGAAATGAATGAGGATGCTGACTCAGATTAGAAAAGAAACATTTCTGGATGTTTGTGGGAATTAGTTAAAAATATGTTATTTTTTATTAGTGGGGCGTGCGCTTAGAACTGGGTACTTTTTAGTTTTTAAATAATATTAATCACTCTGTATACTGCTAATTACAAATATACTTTAAAAGAAAAATATTTTCGCTAAAATTTACTAATATTAGGGAGTTTTTAAGCCGTCTCTTTTACGTGCCGTAATTAACGTGTCAGTTATTGTGAGCATGCGCAGTGCAATGCTCCGTAAATAAAGGATAGCCAAGGAAAATTATATTTTAAGCCATCTAAATAACGTTAACTTCTAACGCGTGTGTTACTGGCACGTTAACCCCACTTTTATGTTTTGATGAGTTTACTGTTGGATTTTCGTGGCTTTTATTTTAAATTTTTATTGTTTCTTAATAAAGACAATAATGGATAATATTCTACAAAATATTATCCAAGGCAGAAATGCGGATGAAATTGATCATAATTTAATCAGAGGCATAATTTTGCACGATATATTCGGTAATATCCAAGAAGAAAACGCCCCTCCGCGACCAGTCTTTAATTTAGGAGATATGGAGGCTAAATGTGTAAAACTTAACTTTAGATTTGAGGAAGAGCACATACCTAGACTATGTCGAGCCTTACGTATACCAGAACGAATTACCACGCAATCTGGATATCAAGCAACAGGTAAATAAATAGTTTTACTTTTTATGTAATTAATCACAACTTAACTTTTTCTAGGTATTGAGGGGTTATGCATGTTGCTAAGACGGTTAGCATATTGTAATCTACTAAAATGCATAAGCTACTAAACAAATATCACCCTGTCGCAAGTTTCAGCTTGAACTTGAAGATTGTTATATAAACATTAAAGGCAAACTATAAACAACGCGAGCAATCAACGGGAGCGACTTTGAACCTTATGCATGCAATGATCATCACTTTGTTTTATATAAATACGCTACCGAATCCTCAGTTCGGCAGACTTAGTCTCACCTCCAGCTCCCAAGGTTAGTCCCTTGACGACTGCCTCCTGGGTTCTATCCGCTCCTAGAGTTAGTCATACGACTGCTTTAGGTTCCATTCCTTTCCTACCAAACCTGGTACCGGTTAGCCACTTGACGACTGCTAGGACCAGGTGTTGCACAACCTCCATAGTAAAGTCTTGACAAGAAGTTTGTCAGAGTGTTTAGAAAGACAAGTGTCTAAATAGTCAGTTAAAAAGTTTAGTGAAAGCTCTTAGTGCTCTTAAATAAAACCCAGCTCTTAAGAAAAACTATAAATTATAAGACAGTAAACAAAGACCTATGAACAGTACCTCAAATCGAGAAAACATGCGCACCGTAGTAATCGGGTATAATAGAATCTCATTTTCTCTGACCAATAATTGTTGTTAAAGTTCTATCGTTAATACATTGTTATTGTTATAAACTAAACGTGCTTACTTTATCATCTCTTCTTACCCCACGTGACGCGATCCCGGTCTACCTCAGTTACCCCCCGGCACGCTAAACAAGGCGTGTCCTCACGAATAAAACATTCAGTGGTAGATTAAAGGAAGCATTGAGACCCCGTCATTGTACTAATCGCGACGAGGCTCTTCTCTGAGAAGTTATTCTTTAAATAAACGCGCTACCCCCTAAAGATACTCGTGACAATATCCTAATCGACTTTGCGACTTGGAACATCTTTTTCATAGGTCTTCTTCAGCTCTTTCTGACATAATAAAATTTGTGAATACACACATATATAATGAATTCAGACCTCTTCTAGAAGATTTAAATAGCCTCAACTGGTTAAATCAAAATAGGCTTCAATAATATGCGCAAGTAAGTAATAATAAAGACAAAAATATTTAAACATCAATTTAAATATAAACTTGAATTGTAGGTCATTGCTGCTAAAGGTGCAAGGGTGCCTAATTGTTGGGGTTTTATTGATGACACAGTGAGACCTATCTGCCGTCCTTCAATTGAACAAGAAAACTATTATTGAGGTCACAAGCGGCTTCACTGTGTAAAGTACCAATCTGTAGTTACACCAGATGGTATCACTGTAAGTGAGCTTGGGGCCTTTGAGGGAAGAAGACATGATGCAGGTATCTTCAGAGAGTCCGGTTTTAATCAACAATTAGAAGCCAAAACGAGATTTCCTGACCGAAACAATTTTGTAATTTATTGTGACCAGGCATATGGTATCAGAGAATTGCTCTTGTGTCCATATCCTGGTGGTGTCAATGAAGATCAAGACAATTTTAATGCTTCAATGTCTGTAGTTAGAGAAGCTGTAGAATGGAGCTTTAGCAAAATAATTGCAGAATTTGCGTTTTTGGACTATAAAAAGAACCAAAAACTGTTATTACAGGATATCGAAGCTATGTACAAGACTGCCACAATCTTAACAAACTGCCACAGCTGCCTGTATGGCAATCAAACGTCTATGTTTTTTAATATAAGGCCTGTCCCTCTAGAAGTATACCTTCATATAAACATGTAAAGCATAACAGTATGTACTAATATAATAATTAAATCTAGGCATTTTTTGACTTGGTAATAATTGTTTGTTTTATTTGACCCTAATCAAAATTATAAAGAATAAGAAGAAAATTATTATCTAGTATAATCTATATTTTTGTGACGAATTCTATCAGATTTTTTGTAACTACACTAGAGCCAAAAAATGGAAACTTTTTTAACCTTGTTTTGAGACTTTATTATTAAATAACAACATTAATTCATTCAATTTTTATTATATTAAGTAATTATAATCATTCTTTGTCTAACAATTAGTTTTATTTAGGAGGCAATGAATTAATCTTTCTTGTCTCTCGATGATGCTCAGTAGGTCTTTTCTTTGTTCAATTTCCAAATGTAATCTTTTTTCTTGTAACTCGAAATGTTTCTTAATTCCAAAGTCGGTAATGGCTATTTGCTTCTCCATAAGGGCTATTTTCCTCTCCTCTAACGCCAATCTCCTTTCTTCCAGGTCAATTTGTTTTTGTTTGTTTTCACTTTGTTCCTTATCGTATGCTTCCAAATAGGCCAGCCCTTGTCTTTGTACATTTATTTTCCTTTTCCTAGATTTTATTGGACCTAAGTAGGAAAAAAAGCAGATTATATCATTTGGTATCAATGCCTGCTATTGTGTATGATTATGCCAATTTCCACTTTCTACTAACCTAGTACTCTGGATGCTTTGGGGTTATTGGATGTACCTCGGGATGTGCTTACTGTAGGCAATGACGGTTCTGGTAATGAGATATTTTGACCTAAATAATAAATACTATAATCAAAACTGATATTTCACATATAAACAAAATATTTCTGAAGGAGAACAATATTACCCTTATTTATATCCGAGCCTCTATCTTCAAGAAGGTTGCTCTTATAATAATTATGTTCTGTTAAAATTTCTTCTTCTCCTCCTAAGTGTAGAGGCACCTCAACTGATGCTAAAAAATATCAGTTTAAAATATTATAATAAGGTATGATTTAAACATTTGAATAAAAGTATGGTTCATGTATGCACCAACGTTACTTAATTAAACATAAGCAATTGATTTGAGATTCAAAAATCCTTATGCACCAAGTATTTTCAACTACATAATTAACATGTTGACTGTCCCGTGACCCACCTATGGTTCACAGCCCCTGAGTTTGCAGAGTCCATGAACCATATATGGGTCACGCGTTGCAAAGATTTAGATGTGGCGCATCCCTCTTGGACTTCCCTATACGGGGAGCTATTATTATAGGAACTTTTAAGTACAGGCTAATGTTTCTATACTACATTATTGTGACTCATATATAGGTCACAGGACGTACCACCAAAAGAATTCAGTAAATATATGATTTAATGTAGGTTTTTTTTTCTGGCTTAAGTGGACCTAACGCGGAACACGTTACATGGTAGTATGGACAGTCAACGTGTTAATAGATTATAATTAGGCGCAGTTAGATTATCATGATTAAGACCTAAATTGGTGCATACGAGCATTAAAATGTTTTATATTCCCTACTTACGATCATGAGTGGCTAGTTCATATTCATCTTCAATATTTTTTGATGTGGAGGCAAATTGGTCACGTGCTTCCAGACCTAACTTTTTTGAAAGATGGACCTTTTTTTGGCTTTCTTTTCTTCTTCTTGGCCACACATTAGTTCATGAATGCTTTGGCATAACGTGTCCTTCTCTGTATATGCCACTTCTATTCCAGATCTGAAAAAAAAACATGGAAACAAGATAGGATTTTTCTTAGTACAAAACAAAAAGTTTACTTACAGATTTTTTAAATTTTTAAATTGCTTCAGCCATAATTTTATAAGCAATTCCAAATGTTCTTTAAGTGTCCTCACAGAAAAGTTTTTTTTAGTCACAGATAGCATGTTTTCTTGTATACTAGCCCATACTGCGAGATTTTCAAAGGGGTTCTGCCCCAAGACCTCCCGTAAAAGGGTGATATCGTCGTGGTCGGTAAAACGTAAACGTTTTTTTGCAATTTGATCCATTATATGAGCAATACTGATTATATTATCTGAGAGATAAAATTCAAATTTCAAATATTTTTAACTAAACCGCAAAAACACTAATGAAAAGTCAGGTTAAGTTCATACACTGCAAACTGCAACAAAGCACACAAATCAGTTGTACCAACACAATAGTCATATAGGTTCGCTACGATGCCAAATTTACTAAGCTTATCCAACTTTAAATAGGATTTTTACGTTAAAAGGAATAAAAGCGTATTCAAAACTTAAATTTACATAATACAGAAATAATATTTTGTAACACCATTGGTTTTATAGTGTTTTAATACTCAGATATAAACCTAAAAATGTAGAAGGCGACAACATCGCTTAGACTATTATCCGTTATTAGGCGAACGTTACTGGGTCGCAATTAACGTAAGACGCTATCGCTTATTTACGGTTTCGGTTATTTTTTCGCTACTGCGCATGAGCACAATAACCGATAACGTGATTCGAACGTTAAATAAGCGGCTTAAAAACTCCCTAATCATAATTAGGTATTACGTTAAATACTAGGATCAGCAAGTTATTGATGTCCACTTTTTTCCGTTTCGCTATACTGTGTTTCGTGTTTATAAAGTGCCATGAAGGTAATTTTTGACGACAAGGAAGAGCGTAACAAAATAAACCTATATCAGCGATTCGATGCTGATCTTAGTGTTGTTACGTGGCTCTCCTTAGTGGTAATTATGGCCGAAATTGCGAAACGTTATTAGTACTATTCTTCGTCCGAATTGGCAAGTTGCGATGATTGTCTTAAATTAAAATTATTCGATAATTATTACAGGCAATAAAAAATCGCATATATTTATTTTGTCTCTGATACAAATGTTAAAAGTGTTAAAACGTATTTGAGGTTGGTATACAAATCATTTTATTTAAAGAAATTCAACGTCTGCATTATCAATGTAATGGGAGTTAGTTAGTTAGTTAAGCAAAACTAATGATCCATTGATGCAATATGCATAATAGTATATTATGATATAAGTGTATAAGAGGGCCTTTATAGCAACCTTAAAAAAAGTAGACGCATCATAAACATCATTTTAAGCACGCTGCAGCGTGCAATAATCGTTGATTATGATGCATGCGTAAAAAAAATATATTATTTGCACCATACTAAAACTACAAAATTTTTATGTTAGAGGCTAAATATATTATACAGGGTGAAGCTATTTGACGAATACTATATATTGTCCATTTAAATATTTATTTGTAAAGCAGACTGTATATCAGTCGCTTAAAAATTTTATATCTAATAAATAAAAAAAATTACTGGTTGAACAAACGTATGTAAAACTAAACTATGTGATTAAAATGGGCTCAGAAATATTATGTTTGTCTAATTAAAAACATTCAATAAGTTAATTATAAACTATTTTTCTAAATTATAACTAAATTGATGAATAGATTAAAAAAATAGATTACATTATAACGAAAAAATAACAATTTCAATCAATAGACTTACAGTAAACAATGTAAGTCTATATTCCAAATTAAGAGAAACCTCCACAATAAAAAAAAAATCATAAGCACAGTTTGTAAGTTATATAAAATTATATATTAGGTACATAAAATTAAAATATTAATTTACAATTAATGTAAAATATCGGCAACCATAGTAAAATTTTGAAAAAAACAGTTCTGGATGTGTTACCATGGTTCGAAGATCCAAATCCAGGTTTCGGTTGATCTAAAATTAATCCTAGTTTTGGATATATTTTTTTCGGTATGCTACTTTTGCCTTATCTTCCGCTTGTCTAGCTTGACACATTCTAATTTCGATTCTGTATGACAAATGTCACAAACATTCAAAAAACTTCGGCAGACACACAAAAGAAAAATCCTATAGCAGTCAACGAGCGATGCCTGTGGGGAGAAGACGGTTGACGTTGAAGTTGAAGCGCTGTAGGTTGTATCTTGTTGAACAGCTTGTGTCTGATGGGTGTTTCTGTTTGACACGATTGTAGGTAGAATCATGAGTGCCAGCTCGTTCGAACCCTTCTGTAGTAGTATCGATAGTAAAGAGATAGGTTCGCCACTTTTCGTCGATGTTCAAGGCTATAAAGGTCTGCTCTCCTCTGTATGCAATCTAATATCTTGAGCAAGTGTTTGGGTGCCGAGCTCCACACATGGAAACAATATTCCAGAGATGGTCTTATCCGGGCCTTAGAGAGCAAGCAGTAAGAGCTGAGATGTATACAACGTTTTGCTCTATAGAGTGCTCCTAGCTTTTGTGCTATTGCCTTGGTGATTTTGGTGACGTGATTACGCCCAGACATTTTGTTTTCTACGTTGATACCCAGCAAACTTATGGATAAGGCCTGGTTAGTGTTTGTCCTGTCATTGATAAGTCAGGTTCTGCGGTGTCTGTTTTTTTTGAGAAGACAGCTGCTAGAGTCTTTCCTGCGTTAAACTGGACATTGTTTTCCTCACCCCATTCCACGATGGCGCTCATATCCTTATTGATGGCAGCAGTCTAATTTTCTTGCTCGCGTTGGGAATGAGCAGCGGTCATTGGAGTCCGCGACATGAATGAAAATATAAGATTGCTGTCGTCTGCAAAGCTGTAAATAAAATTGTTTGTCTTGTCTAAGAGATCATTGATATAGAGCGGGACCAGTGAGAGAAATAATATACAGCCTTGAGGAACTCCGGCATTGATTTTAAATGCCTCCGAGAGATTTCAACTCGGATGGTTCGATCTCTTCAAAAATTAGAAAGCCTTGAAACAGTGCTGGTCATAGTCCGTATGCTGTCAATTTGCTTAACAATCCGTCATGCCACACTTAATCAAATGCTTTGGGATATGTCGAGAGCCACTGAACGAGATTCGCCGTAACTCTCGATGGCTTAGGTCCACGGTAAGTCAGGAGATCTCCCGTTGATATGTGCTTATAGAAGCCATACTGGCAATCGCTTATGATGCCAGCCGATTCAAGATATTTTAAGAGCTGTTCGTTGATCAGTTTCTCCATGACTTTGAACATGATGGGAACCAAGGAAATTTGACGATAGTTCTTTGGAATCGTTTTTTAACTTTATTCTGAATTGGTTGCATCTGAGCACATTTTCAGCTAGAAAGAAAGCATGTAGTTCGGTATGATAGGGAGAAAAGTCTGCATAGTGCAGGTGTTAGTTTAGCAGCACTATTGCGGGAACGCCATCCGGTCCTGTGGCCTTGTTAGTGTCTAGGCTTTTGACTAATCGTTTCACTTCGCGTTGACGAAATACCAGATGTGGCATTGAGGAATTTACCCCTGGGATAGCTGGGGGAGTCTTACAAACATTTCAGCAAGAATGTTCGCTTTTTCTTTGGTCGTTTCCGCTATTGGGTCATCATCATTCGTCAGTGATGAGATTAATGTCTTTGAAACCCCTGATTGACAGCTTTGGCAACTGACCAAAAGGATCTTGATCCGCGTTTCAAATATGCCTTAGAGATTCACGACTTGGCTTGATTTTCAAGCTACTTGACTTGACTTGACTTGATATCAAGTCAAGATCAAGTCAAGTATGTGCTTTTGAAATTCAAGTCAAGTCAAGTAGTTACACATGAAGTAACTTGAAAATCAAGTTTTTCAAGCTAACTACTTGATTTTTCTTGAAAAAATTGTACTTTTTTGATATTAATCTGATTAACTGCGAAAACGGCATAACAATAAAAATCTATGTATATATAGATTTAATCTTTTATTTAAAAAACATCTAAAAACGAAAACTCTAACAAACTCAGTTTAATAATAAATGAAATAATATGAAATAAAAATACGAAATATTCTGAATTCTGACAATAAAACAATAGAAAAACAACAAACATGAAAATGAATATCTAAAATAAATCTTTTATATCCTCATTTGCCATCCATGATTTGAGACACATAAGGCTTCTAATGGAGTTATCGCCTAATCGATTTCTTGTTTTGGTAAGAGTTAAGGCAGCTCTAGAAAACTGCCTTTCAACTGGAGCTGAAGAAGCTGGCGTTGCCAAAAGTCTTTGGCCATTGCGGCAAGGTTTGGAAAAATGCATTAGCGTCTCTTCCACCATTCTAAAATATCGTCAGCTCTTGGGTCAGAAATATATTTGTCGATTTCGTAACGCCATTATGGGCAGGCTTCTATTAAACAAACTTAGTAGGTCTATTTCAAACTTTTCGACACTACTATTTTTACTAGGGTTTGAAGATGCTGCTACTTGAAGTGATGGTTCAGAAATTTGCAGAGAGTCAGCCCTAAAATATTTTGCTTTAAAAATATCTTCAAAATGTTTAATTGCTTCTATCTGCAACTCTTTTCCCCAACTTGTATAGGAGAATGTTTCCACTTTATGTCGGGGGGTCTAAAATCAGGACAACACAGTACATCCAGTTAGTTCGTTCGTAATGTTTAATGATTTTGTCCCTTGCCGCTTGAATACTATTTATAATATTTTCATCGATTTCATCTCGATCAGGTTTATTGTCCAGTTTTGTAGCCCACGATTCTAGTCTATCCAGCAACATATTAAGGCCGATTATTACCATGGGTAAAGTAGCATATGATTCACCTTCTAAAATTATGGAAATACTCTTAAAAATATTAAGGTACTGGCAAATTCGTTCAATTAACGACCATTCTGTGTCGGTTGGCTTTAAAGTTTTTAAATTTTCTACATTATCACAAAGGATGTTAAGTGCGTTTCTCATATTTAGACTCCATCTCAACATGTCGAACGTGGAGTTCCACCTTGTTATGACATCAAGTTTTGGCATAGTAAATTTCAGGCTTAAAGTGGTGCAAAATTTGTCAAAATCTTCACGTAAATGTTCAGAGTTTTTTAATTTTTTAGCAAGGGAATGGATTTTTCTTACAGAAGAGGGGAACTTGGCAGTCATCATCATCATATCTGTCAAAATGTTGGCGGTTTCTTCAACCTCAGAATCAAGGATTTTCATAAAATCTCAAGCTGCCAAGTTTAAGATGTGTGCAAAACATACAAAGTGGATATTTTTTGTATCGATTTCAGAAAGATGCGTTTTAAGTTCTCTGATGACCGTAAAATTACTATTTGTATTGTCGGTAGTAATACCTTGTACGCATTTTGTAACGTCGTAGAATTGTAATACTTCAAAAAATAGCCTTGCAATTGCATTACCATGTTGCCCATATGTTGGCCCAAAATCTAGAAGGATACAATGAAGTTTCCAATTTTTATCGATAAAATGGGCGGTAATACCATAGTACCATTTCATATTAAAAGAAGACCATCCATCGATTGTGAACGAGATTTTTGAATTTCATGTTTTCAAAAATGACTTAATTGTTTGCTGCGCTGCTGCAAATGTTTTTAATGTCAAAGATTTCATTTCATTCCGACCAGGTAGAGTTGCCTGTGGATTTAGGAATTTGTACATTTTTCCACTTATAGCATCTTCAAAAAAGTTGAAAAGGAGATACTTCTGTGCCATATATTCCACAAGTAGTTTTTGAAATTTGTCTTGTTGGAAGTTTTCTGAACAACTAGTGGTCTGCAAAATAAACAAAACTGGAGTTAGTAAAATGCAGCGCAACGTGCAAGAATGTTTACGTTATAATATCCCACTTTTAAATGAAAAAGTAAGTAATTTTTTTGAAATGCCCTGTATAAAAATTTATAGCATGTCCCGCAGTTTTGAATAGAATGTCTTAAAGTCAATATAGATTTTTGTAAATATACTCTGATGAGTTTTATTGATGCAGGGTGTCCAAAAACTGCTGCACCGACCTCAAAATCAGAATTTTAAATGAGACATCATTACACAATTATATCATCAAACAAAAATTATGTTATATAATAAAAAAGCGGTTCTAAAGTAGAAGTCGACAGTAGTTCTTATATTTAAAAAACTATTAGAATTGTTATTAGAAAGTTGTAATTTCTTTCCGTTCAAGAGCCGCCTTTTATTTAATATTTTGATATCTCGCCTATCTCGGTATTTATTAATAATTTATTAAACCTTTTTAATATAGAATAACTTTTAAAATCAAGGAACCTATAATAATAATAATAATAAACATTATAAAACTATAAGTGTGGCTTAAAATGAACTGATCCGGATTTTGAAAAAAATAGCTTTTTAAGGTGTTTTTGGGGATCAAGGAATCCAAATTAAGCATTTTTTTCTAGCATATCATTCTTAATCTGTTTTTTTAAAGATTTTTCAAGAAGGGATAAAGTTAGAGAATATCAAATGAGAGATTCGTGATCCTTGATCCCGAAATTATATAAAACGATAACAAACTCGAGTTTTTATGATCCAGATTAAAATTGATCATTTTTGTTCAATTAAAATGAACTGATCCGAATTTTGAAAAAAAAAATAACTTCTTAAGGGGTTTTCGTGATCAAGGAATTTGTTTTTTTTTTCTAGCATGATTCCTTTATGTGTTTTTTTAAAGATTTTTCAAGAAGGGATGAAGTTGGAAAAAAACGAAGGATGGAAAATGAAGGATTCTAGTGCAGCACTTTTCGGACACCCTGTATAAATAAAATTCTAATAGGTAATTTAATTTTTTTTGATTGCCAAGAATCTTTAATATAATTATTTTTGCTACACCCTGTAGTTTCTGAGGAAGAGGTATGCATACGCCCCTAATAAAATGCCCACCCTGTACAATTATTTATTATTTAGTTTTAGCTCAAATCTAATTATTATTAATTTTTTACCTTCTCAAGCCAATTTGTAATTGTGCTACGCCTATTCGAACTGGCAGAGGCTTCAGCCTCGGAATTAGGTGGGCTGGACTGTATTTTTTACGACCGCGACCCATAGGGTACATTTGCCTTGTTTGTCAGTGTTTTTCTTGCTCTTAGGATCCTGCTCGATTATGAAATAATCCTTAATTTTATTCGTTTTATTAGATACATTTTTATTAGCTTTTACTCGTTTTGGCTTTGGTGGCGCCGACCCTGCACTTTCTTCTTCTGGTTCAGTATCATAGGATTCTGACACTTTTTCATCTACGATATATTCTGAGCCGCTGCTTTGAAAAGGTTCCGACTCCATTTCTGACAAATCACTTCTTAAATCAGACATAATAATTCTTTTGCGGTCGCCGTTTATCCTTGAACAACGCTGCTCTACTAATAGCACGAGCACGTCGTCATCGAGTGCCTGCTTGCTGTGTGAATCCCCTATTTAACCTCGGTGATTCCGCTATTTTAACGCTTCGATGCCCATTTCACAGATCACTATCAAGTAATATCAAGTAGTTTGATTTTACTTGATATCAAGGCAAGTAGTTCAGTCCGAAAATCAAGTCAAGTCAAATATCAAATTTTCAAAAGCTGGAGTTTTCAAGTCAAGTCAAGTCTCTAAGAAAAAATTGAAGCTACTAGTTTTGATGAATCTCTGAAAACTGGTAACAATTTCATTAATTTCAATATTATTAAAGTTTTTAGATGAGACTCCGCATAAATAACATTTTTGGGTGGAATTGTTTTCTGGTAGCTAGAGCATTTCTCACTTTAACATTCACCAATTATTGCTAAGTACATTTCAAAATTAATTTCTATTGTTATATATGTGGAAAACCTACAAAAAGCCCAAGATTTTCGGTTAGGAGATCTAAATTTTGAATTCCTGCAAAGTAAGTACCTATATTTGTGTCCTTCGCAAAATTGGCTTTAATAGCACGACAAAATCAGGTTAAATTCTGTGGGCTAAAGGATAATCTTCATTATTTACAAGCCTTATGGGTACAAGAGATGTAAAAAATATGCTAGAATCGAATGCTAAGCTGTTTTGAAATCTTTGTTTATACTCTGACTGTCCAGAGGTTTAATTAAACCAATATTTACAATACTGTTACGTTTTTCCCGTGGGTTCTTAACAGAATTACAACTTTGCTATTTTCAATCTATAGGGTAGCACAAAAACGTTCGGACGGTTGTTAGTCGTGACATTGCCTCCCACTTAAACCTGATCGTCCCGATCAGATACTTCATGTCCGTGATATGCTTTCAGCCTGTCGAGGTGGACTACTTCCAGTTTGCTTCTGGGGCTACGCTGAATTCTATACACCAAGTCATTAATTCTTTTGATGACTGTATAGGGCCCTTCCCATACTGGTGTAAGCTTGGGAGATCTTCCTTTCTTCCTTTGCGGATTATATAACCAGACTTTGTCGTTCATCTGAAATCCCATAGAATTAGCTTTGAGATCATATCGTGTCTTCATTCGGCCGCTGGCTTTCTCCGTGTTTTCTCTGACTAATTCATGGACGCATAGTAACTTTTCCTTAAGGGAGTCTGCGTAGTCTTGAATTTCCATATCCTGGTTGTCTTCCGTTCCGAATAATAGGTCACAGGGTAAACGGAGTTCTCTTCCAAATAAAACCATGGCTGGTGTTAGTCCTGTCGTGTCATGGACTGCTGATCTATAGGCCATTAAAAATAGTGGTATGTGTTGGTCCCAATCCTTCTGATGTTCATCTACGACCTTTGACAAATGTTCTTCAATGGTCTTGTTAAACCTCTCAACCATGCCATCTGATTGTGGATGTAAGGCGGTAGTCCGTGTTTTATGGATGTTGAGTAATTTACAGACTTTCTGGAAAACCTTGGATTCGAAGTTGCGTCCTTGATCTGAATGCAGCTCTAACGGAACACCAAATCTGCTGAATAGGTTATTCACAAGGAACTCTGCTATGGTAACAGCTTCTTGATTGGGGATTGCAAAGACTTCAGGCCATTTACTGAAGTAGTCAATTGCCACTAAAATGTACTTGTTACCATTATTTGGTTCTAGAAAAGGGCCAGCTACGTCAATGGCGATACGTTCAGATGGTAGGCGCACATTATACTGTTTCATTTTGCCCCTAGATCTTGTTTTGGGTCCTTGGCTTGCGGCACAGGTTGAGCACTGCCGACACCACGATTTCACATCCTGGCAGTAGTTGACCCAGTAAAATCTGTCGCGAATCTTGTCAATCGTTTTGTTCACTCCGAGATGAGCACCAGACTTTCCATTATGAACTTCTTCCAGAACTTCCGATATCTTGCTCCTTGGTACCACTAACTGTGTCTTCACTACTTTGCCATCGGCGCTTTCCCAGGCTCGTTTAAGAAGTCCATTTTCCATCACCAGGGAGTCCCACTGAGCCCACAGAGTTTTAAAAGCAAGTCCTTTATTTGATATCTCGCTCCAGCTTGGTCTTGGTTGCTGTTCTTCTTTGGCTCTTAGCAATAGTGCTATTTCACCATCTTCAAGCTGATCCTTTTTAAGTTGCTCGGTGGTCCACTGCTGATCAACCTCAAATTTCGTTAGCCTAATCGGAGTAATTCCTTCTCGTTGATCTACCCTTTGGCAATGCTTACAATTATCCGCGCATGGTCTTCTGGATAAAGCATTTGCATTATTATGCAATCTCCCTGCTCTGTGCTTAACCTTAAAGTTATATTGTTGTCACTTTTCAAGCCACCTGGCTACCTGTCCTTCAGGTTGTTTCATATCCAAAAGCCATTTAAGTGCTGCATGATCAGTCCTTATCAGAAATTCTTGCCCATATAGATATTGATGGAAATGCTCAACAGACCGTACTATTGCCAAAAGCTCTTTTCGGGTTACACAGTAGTTACGTTCAGGTTTCGAAAGTGTTCGACTGTAGTATTCGATAACCCGTTCTTCGCCTGCTTGTACTTGAGATAAAACTGCTCCGATGCCGGTGTTGCTGGCGTCTGTGTCCAATACAAATTTACCCTTTTGTTCAGGATATCCCAATGTTGGACTAGAACATAGAGCCGCTTTTAATTTCCTGAACGCAGAATCAAAGTTATGATCCCAGTTATAATTTGCTCGTTCTTCAGTGAGCTTATGTAAAGGTGCAGCTATATTTGCAAATCCTTCGACAAATCTTCTATAATAAGTACATAAACCTAGGAAGCTCCGCAGTTCGTGTTTGTCGCAAGGACGAGGCCAGTTCAGTTTGAATTCCCTCTGATGACACGACGTGTCCGAGAAATTCAACTTTTTGTTGGAAGAGAAAACATTTCTTTGGATTCAGTAAGAGCTGAGCATTCTTGATCCTAGTAAAAACTTCATGCAGGTTTTGTAGGTGCTCTTCGAAAGTTTTTCCCATTACCATTATGTCATCAAGATAGACCAGGCATGTCTTCCAAGTGAGGCCTCGTAGAACAACTTCCATAAGACGCTCAAAAGTAGCGGGAGCATTGCATAGTCCGAAGGGCATAACTTTAAACTGATATAAACCACTTTCGGTAGAGAAGGCAGTCTTTTCCTTATCCTGTTCGTCAATGCCTACTTGCCAGTATCCGCTCTTTAGATCGAGTGTTGAGAACCAATGAGAACCTGCTAGTGTCGTCAACGTGTCGTCAATTCTGGGAAGTGGATAGCTGTCCTTCTTGGTGACGTCATTGAGCCTTCTATAGTCCACGCAGAATCTGGTAGTCCCATCCTTCTTGGTGACTAAGACAACAGGAGATGACCATTGACTTGATGACTCTTCAATAATTCCATCTTCAAGCATTTTATCCACTAATGTGGTAACCTCTTGCTGCTTCGTCACTGGTAACCTCCGAGGATGCAGTAATTGTTATGGCTCTTCCGTTGATCTTTCCTGTAATTGTTAGACTGTGGGCGGCTTTTCCTAGGCTTTTTATGGAGACGATCCTGGGGGCTTTATCTTCTTTAGCCAACACCCGCCCCGCAATGTTGACTAATTGAAGTTTTCCTGATTTAACTTGGGGGCCCTAGCGTCTCTGGATGGAGATCTAGATCTTAGTTGTACTCGGCAGTCTCTTTTGAAGTGCCCAGTCCTGCCACATCTATAGCACTGATTTGATGTATTTCGGTTACGTGGCCTATCTTCCATTGGCTCCCGGAATCTCGCCGTGGCCTGAAGAACTTCCGTTAATTTCTTCAAAATTTCACCCATCTCATTTAATTCACAACTGTTTGTCGGCTTTTCTTCCTGGATGGATACGGCCCTGATTTTTGGCTTGGAGATGTTACAGGCTGCCTCGATTTCTAGGGCTCGACCCAAAGCTTCGCTGCTGTTATCAAATTTGGCTAGGCGTAGCATTTTCTGAGTTTCTGGATCTCTAATACCATCCACGAAATATTGGGCAGCAAGTTCCTCTTGAAATTCCTCTGTCGCTCCCGGGTAGGCCAATTGAATGAGACGTAATGAGACGTCTAATGTCGGCCTCAAATTCTTGCAGGTTTTCACCAGGCTTCTGATGTCGGGACTTAACTTGTGCCTGATACAGTTGTCTTCTATGTTGGTCTCCAAATCGTCTCTCCAGGACAGCTACAAGTATGTCATATTTCCCTTGTTGGCTGATGGGAATGGTCTGCAGTAGTTCCAGGGCAGATCCACGAAGCGCTACCACTAGTGATGTAGCCATTTCCTCATTATTCCAACCGTTGGCAACAGCAGCTGCTTCAAATTGTCTTTTGTACATTATCCAGGATGTTTGACCGTCGTACGTTGGAGGTTTGATGTTTTGTCCTGAGGCGAATGCCCTCTCGGTGGGTACTTGATGTTTTAGTCTGGTAACTTCTGCTTGTAGATTCTTCATTTCTTTCTGTACGTCTCCTACTTCTTTTTGTATATTTCCAACTTCTTTTTGTACATTTCCCACTTCTTTTTGTACAGTTCCAACTTCTTTTTGTATATTGTTTACTTCTTTTTCAAATTTCTCATTTTGCCCGTCCAATATTTTCTGTAATTTTCCTTGCTCGCCTACAATTACATCAAGCATCCATTTCTGAAGCTGGTCCTGCTCTGCTTGTCTTCTACGTTCATCCTCTTCCCGATCCGCTTGCCTTCTACGTTCATCCTCTTCGCGATCCGCTTGCTTTTTCTCTTCTTGATCTTGTAAAATTTTCTGCAGCCGGTCCTGCCCTGCTTGTCTTTTGTCTTCTTGGTCTTGTAAAATTTTCTGAAGACGGTCCTGTTCTGCTTGCCTTTTATCTTCCTGGTCTTGTAAGATTTTCTGAAGCCGGTCCTGTTCTGCTTGCCTTTTGTCTTCTTGATCTTGAAAAATTTTCTGAAGCCGGTCCTGTTCCTCTTTCCGATCCGCTTGCTTTTTATCTTCTTGATCTTGAAAAATTTTTTGAAGCCTGTCCTGTTCTGCTTGCCTCTCAGCATTTAGATTTTCCATGAAATCTGCCAACATTTTATTTATTTGCTCCATTTCTGCCATTTGTTGCATCGTATTGACCATAGAACGATATAAAATTTTTACAGAATCCACCAATCAAAACGGTCTCGTTGACAATCCAACTTCTGACACCAAATGTTACGTTTTTCCCGTGGGTTCTTAACAGAATTACAACTTTGCTATTTTCAATCTATAGGGTAGCACAAAAACGTTCGGACGGTTATTAGTCGTGACAATACGAAGCTATTTAATTTTAGTCTTCAATTTTGCTATACATTTTATTACCTGCACCTTTTTGCACTTCTGTTAATCGTTCACAGGTGTGGTTTAGTAAGGATTGTAACAGTAACCCAGCCTCTTTGTTTGGGCACGAAAATGCATCTGAACCGCTTAAGCATGTTCTTGCGGAGTTGTAGAATTTCGCATTTTCAGTTTTTTATCTTTTGGTTCTTTCAGCATTGTTGAAGCTTAAAACTTCACGACCCACATTTGTTTTCTTTTCTAAAAATTGAAATTTTACATTTAGCCGTTGAGTGGTATAGGATTTTCCTTTTATGTGTGTGTCGAAAATAAAAAAAATAGTGTTGAAAGTGATTTCGACATGGATTATTATAAACGCCTCTTTTCAGTTCATTTCACAGTTGCTTAAAAATTTCACTAAATAACTTTTAATGACGGTTTTAGACACACAAAAATTACCAAAACTATGCGGGATTTCGTGAACCGCCAGGACTTTCTAGTACAATAAATAAATGATCACCACAAAAATGTCAAAATGTATCAAATTTGATTTTCTCAATGGATCGCCCTGTCCTGCATATAGTTCATTTATCGCGTAGTCCGTTCATTCCTGATTCCAAACTGATTCCAAATATACCAGGCTTGATACCTCTCTATTTAAAATTAACTGTGAAAGATGACAAAATCGGTTCTATAACAATAATGCGATAAAAAGAGAACACCTATATAATAATGTGTTGGTCAAATGCATGAGGAATGGCTAACTCTAATCCAAATGTTAACAATGTTGTTAATCCTGTCGCACGCGCAGTACGATGTATCAGAATTACCTATGTCTTTACCGTTCAATGAATTGCTCTCAACAGGTTTTTCAGCGTAGTGGTCAGCTTCTGTGCTTGTGATACGGTAGCCCGGGTTCGATTCCAGTGGCAAAACAAGCTTTTTTTATTTTTTTTAAAAGTTATGTGTAAAAAGTTTTTTTTTCTTCATTTTGGGTATGCCTTGGGTTAGTTTTGGTTAGTTTTTGTTGGTTGCGCCCCGTAGCGAGCGATGGGCCATAGCAAAGCGAAAAATTGACAAAGCAATTTGGCAACATTGTTAATGAAAAATACTTTAACCTTGGGAATTTAAACTGTTTTCTAGCTCTAAAAATAAAAGAGCCACAGGAGCCCCAAATTATATGGCAAAACTCTGTAGATTAAAAACTAGACTAAAAATTTTTCGTATACGTTTCAAGTGCACAGCAGCTTATTTTCTCAATGCCTGATGTCGAGTTATTTTTTAAGGATCCGAAAATCCTTTATTTTTTTACTTTTTTTTATAAGCAAATCAAACTGCATCTCTTTTTTATAAAAAATGCAATAATTTGAAGGACATATATGAATAATATTTCAAATGATCATGAATTATATCATAATTTGTTTATTTTTAAGAATTTTCGGTAATTTTTAAACACAGATTTATGGTTAAAAATTATGGAAAATTCTAAAAGAAGGGTGCCTTCTGAAAACTGCATTAATTTATTTTCTTAGGTGTTTTCAAAAATGGTCTGACTCCTAAGGAGGTGTATTATTTCTTGCAACAACGAAGAAAGTAACCGCAAGCAACATCTTATTTTTACAAATATTTTGATAATTTTTTTGGGCGAATAGTATTCGAGAAGAAAACACATTTTTGTTACGATCTTGGATTGAAAAAATGTGTCAATTCACAATATGGTCGAAGTATTTCTTTTATGACTTTATGATGTAATCGCAAATCAATTTTCGGTATTAACGTCATTACAGGCGACTTTGCAGGGCTGTATTTCCCTTACTGTTCAATTTTCGTTATCAATTCGACGAGAGCATCACACCTCTTCAGGATATTTTTATTCATTAAGTGAATTGCTATTTTGCATATTATTTATTTTTTCCAACAAGTCGAATGTGAATAAACCGAAATTTTGCCTCATCCTGTACAATAAATAGCCACCTAAAAACCCTCTTGCATGTTGCGCGTCTCGAAAACATTTGTTTAACTTCTGTCAAGTCCGCATAACACCCAGGACCACATTTTTGAAGAATAAAAGGCCTTATACTGCCAGAACACCCGCTCTTGGCCGTATGTTCACCAACTGTGTAATACAACATGTAAAATTTGGTTTCTGGATAATATTGGGAACTTTTCTGGTTTTTTTAGGTGGTAGAGAACGATTTTTCGATGCCATATGCCCACCGAACAGTGTTTTAACTATATTTTTCTCGGTAAAACTGAACATGTGCACTTTCTGGCCAATACAGACGGTCTGAGTGTCTGGTTTATGCTTACGGGCATTTATAGAATGACGCGTCTTGTTTAAATTTAGATACTGAAAATAAATATGGGATTTTAAATGAGGGTCGGTCAAGAATAAAACTTTACATGATGAGGATTCCGTACAAAGATTCTTAAAAATAATTTTAAATTAGTGAAAATCTGAAATAACAGGCAAATAATAAATTCAGCAGACAATAAAACAAAACTTGCATGGCAACTGATCAATATATTAAGTAATAAACCCAAAGAGAACAATACAGTAAAATAAATTAATCAATCAGATGGAACAACAATAACACGTCAAAAGCAGATTGCAGATAAATTTGGAACCTATTTAACTACCGTTATAAAAATAAACTAAATTTCTTCTTTGGAGAACAACTATTCGAAGCATATATCAAATACCATGTTCTTCCTCCTACTACACCTCGTAAAATATCCGGAATTATTTCTTGTCTTCCAAATAAAAAATGTATTGAGGAGGATAACATTCCCATTTTGATTATAAAAGAAAGCAAAGGGGAGCTATCTGAAGGTCTTTTCATTATAGTAAACAAGTCTATTGAGGTAGGTGTTTTTCCGACGCGACGCAGTAAAAGCAAGCTAAGATTATTCCAGTGCACAAAAAAGGTGCAATTAAGTTTCCTTCTCGGTAAAACTCGTTTTTAAAAACAAACTAAATTTAATTTCAAAAGTACAAGTTTTGACAAGAGAAAATCTAACACATATTGCGTTGTTGTTCCGGTTTCATATTTATAGGTTTTATCAATTGAGACAAAAAATAATAATAATAATAATAATAATAATAATAATATATTTATTTCTTCATAAATTTATAGATACATTTTCATGATAGCAAGACCAAGAAATAAATTAAAGAGAACCCAGAAGTCCGAAGACCAGTGCGGGCATACTTAGTCTTAAAAATTAGTCACTATCTACCATAACAATACCTCAATCTAGACTTTCAAATTTTAAACACCTTGTTTATCAAACAATACACCTACATATCCTTAATCTTACAAAAATCTTATTTCTAACTACTTGGATTTTTACTATTTAGAAATTTTATATAATTCAAACTGTGTAAAAAAAATACAAATAGAAATTACTCTATAAAATTAATCTTGTGACATAGTTGCTATACTTACATAAAATATTTTAACACAAAAAAGGAAATGTTTAACATACTGCAAAAACTCTAAAATCAAAATTAAAACCCAGTTCAGATGCTGTTAAGACGTCTTTAATTCTAACAAATTAGCAATGTCAACTCTATTTTTACTGGTAATCCACTATTTTGTTTTCTTTTTAAAGCTATTAATTGTTTTACAGCCTTTGATTTGATTCGGAAGATGCCTGTATATATTATTATGTGGCGCTAAGAACCAACCTGACCTCTGTGCATGCGTAGTTGTAACTTTTAAAGACCTAGTTTTACTCTCATATCTGTGTCTTGTGTTATGTTCATATACTTTGAAAAGAATATCTATCTTTAAATTGCACTATTAGTATTTTATATGTGTATAATTGCCGTATATCAAATATTTCAGAATCTTTGTAGATCTGATCACTAGGGTAAGTAGCTCTTTTACCACATATAGTCTTCAAGAACATCTTTTGGATTATTTCTAGTGGCTTAATGTGTTTATAATATGTCCCGCCCCAGCAGCTTATCCCATATTGTATATGAGATCCCACTAATGCATGATACAGACATTTCAGCTGGGGCACATCTAATATCTTTTTCAACTGTCTAAAAGTATAAAGAATATATCTCAGTTTTTTGACGATACTATTAATATGAACATCCAATTTTAGATGTTTGTCTATTTCGACACCAAAATACCTTATGTGTTCAACTTTTTCTATTGAAATATCTCCATGTGCGGAATTTAACGTTATAGTATTAAATGTTGCGCTATTTTTATTGTCGCAGCTAAAGGTTATAAATTTAGTTTTATTAAAATTTATTGTAAGAGACATTTTATTAAACCAATTTTTAATCGTATGTAAGTCCTCTTCTGCGATTTGCTTTACCTCTGCCCACGATTTTCCCTCATATAAGATGACTGTATCGTCTGCAAAAGATGATACATCTCCGTATTGTTGGTCTAGTTCTAGTAGTCCATTAATGTATATAGTGAATAGCAGTGGACCCAGCACTGTTCCCTGTGGTACACCAAATCCTAAAGTTCTGGCACTGCTCCGATGCTTGTCAATTTCGACTATAAAAGGTAAGATTTCAACAGATTCAAGGCAGTACCTCGAATTCCAAGACTATCCAGACACCCGATTAAAGTACTGTGGTCCACAGTATCGAAGGCTTTGGCCAAATCTAAAAAATGCACATAACTTTTTTGTTTTGTTCAAGCTTTTTATAAATGTTAGAGGTTAAATGAAATATTGCGTCATCCGTTGAAGCATTTTTTCTAAATCCAAATTGTTTTTTTGACATTAATTTGTATTTTTCTATAAAGTCAAGTACCCTTTTTTTAATGATTTTTTCTACTACTTTAGCTACACTTGATATTAAGGATACTGGTCTGTAATTAGTCATTTTAGATTTGTCTCCCTTTTTAAATAATGGTTTTACTACACTATTCTTAAGACACTTTGGAAAGTCCCGTTTTAAATATTTTATTAATTAAAAATGTTAAAGGTTCCTAAATGTGGTTTTTCATATCCTTTAATGTTTCTGACGTTATACCATCAAGCCCAGGTGCTTTTTTTTTTCTTTTAACAGACCAATCATATTGATAATCTCATCCTCATCTGTCGGATAAAAGAATATAGAATTCATATTTATTTCAGGAGTTCTCGTAGGTAAGGGTCTATCTACTGAGTTGGCCAGAATTCTCCTATTTCTGAAAAATACTTGTTAAAGCTATTCGTAATTTTTTTTATCGGTTATTTCCCTGTTGTTATGTTCAATTTTATCAATGTGTGTTTGGCTTTTTTTTTTCTCGAAGTATATAAATTAACAGTTTCCCAAAGTAGTTTTGAATCTTTAGGATTTTCGTTTATTTTATTTCTGAAAAAGTGTTTCTTTGTCTCCTCTATTATCATTTTTAAACGGTTTTTATATGTTTTATAGTCCCTTTCATATGTTCTATTGTTAGGAAATAGGATGTGCTTACAGGCACAAGCTATTACAGGATAGTGATCAGTCACGTCCGTCTTGTCCTAAAAGACTTTGTATTGTTTAGCTCCTTACTTTTTGAGTTTTTAAGGAATATGTGATCTATACAACTTTTTGACTGATTTTGAACCCGCGTAAAATTGTTAATTAATGATAAATACCCATGATTACTCAGGTTATTTAGATATTGTTGAGTCTGTTCATTTTTTTGAGTTATATCAATGTACAAATCTCCAACAATAAAATGTTTATAATCTTTACTACTTTTATTCTCCAAAAAATGCAAAAGATCTTTGTTAAATTCTACGAGATTTACACCATGAGGTCTATAAATAGCACTAATTTGAATTTTCAAACTGCTTAAATAAATGTTTAAATATTTAATTTGTCAATTTTATATTGTAACTCACTTTCTTCGCGTATACGATAACACCATCATTTTGATTATAAATCCCTTCATTGTACATCATAAAATATCCTGGAATGTTAAAAATTGACGTTTCCCCAATTTTCCATGTCTCAGTAAAAACTATTATATCAAAGCATATTTTATCAGAACCAAAACAGTTTATATGGCATAATATTTCATCAAACATTTTGTTGACACTTTTAATATTACAGTGGAAAATACTAAAATACTTTTCATTATTCTCTAAGTTGCCTATCAATTCTTTGGAACTGTGAATTAAGATACAATCCTTGGCGGCTGTTTGATAATCCCTTTAAGATCTTAAGATCTTTAAGATCTAAAAAGTGAAGAAGGATAAAACAAACGTAAAAACTACACTAAAACCTATGTATAAATAAACACGTAAATATCTACACTAAGCAAAAGTATGTTTATAATAATAATGTATAAATAAAATCGTACTAAAGTAAAAAGTCACCAAGACACAAACTATAAAAAAGGAAACAGATAATAAAATAAAAAATAAAAATATGTCTCTTATTTACTAACCGCTTTAATCCCTTATATATCTATAATTACATGCTATTACATGCTAACTGTTATGTCTCTTTTTTACTGACTATTTATCGCCTTGACTGCTAGCACTAGCACTTCTTAGGTTTCTTTTTGGTGGTTGGAGGTTGCTCTCGTTTCTTTCAATTATCGCCTTTCGCTTTTTGCTAGTTTCTTCACTGGATCCTTCGATCTCTTTAGTGTTTCCCTTGAGCT
>MU189638.1:0-17784 GCA_016904865.1 Pissodes strobi | reverse complement strand
TTTTTTTTTTTTTTGCCTACACCTACACAGCTAGGTGGTCGTTACTTTGTTCAGGACCATCTGGTGCTTCTGATGTTGGTAAGTCTTGATAGTCTTGATTTGGCTAAGTTATTTCCTCAGCTAACGTGAGAGGATCTTCTAATGCATTTGCAAATGCAAAAGAGTTTCCTTGGTTTTGCTACTTATGATATCGATTGCATCTGCAAATGCAACGATCTGTTAGCCTATTTACAGCATCTGCAAATGCTGCAATTTCTGTTTTTGAACAGAAAAATAGGTTCATGAATATGTTCACTATCTGCAACTGCAATTGCAGACAGTGGGTACGATCGATTGTATCTGCTAATACAACGAACTATTCACCTTTTTGCTTGCTGCTTAACCCTGGTTATGCTTTCGTCTGCATCTGCAAATGCAACGATTTTTTAGCATATTTACAGTATCTGCAAATACTGTAATTTCTGTTTTGAACAGAAACCAAGAGTGTAATAATTCGCTACCTCCAATGCAATGATTTTATGTAAGAGGGTTGCAATAGTATGGTGGTTATTTGTTTTTGTATCTGCAAATACATAGCACTATACCGTTTTATTTTTGTCAGTACATATATCCTTTACATCGGCAAATGTAGGGATATAGTGTGCCTCTAACTACTTTTACATAATATACCTACTGGGGTGGAGGCTGTTGGGGGCCCTTCACATCTGCAAATGTGAAGGCCAATTTTAGTTAAAGTTATTCGCATCTGCAAATGCGAATTTGTAAATAGGTATTATTATTAGTTATTAACATCTCCTGCAAGCAATGTTTACTCCAATTTTTTCCCTCACCGGACGGCTCATGTCAACACGAATTGTTTAAAAATAATGCGTTCCGGTATTACATTGCTTCGACAAAGCCGAACGATAACATTCCGCCTTTTTCCCTTAATTTTGGGTTAGTTTTGGTTAGCACTTTTAGTTCTTGTTGATTGAGCCTCCGTTGCGAGCAAAGCCAACGGAGGGCCATGCAAGCTATAATAATACCCAACTTGGGATTTAGTCGCTCGTAAATTATGCGTCAGCTTGCCTTTGTGGCTAGTTTTTAGAGGTTATTTTCGTGAGAAAAGGACACTCTTCGACTTACTCAAAATTTTAATTTTTTTTATTTTATTTTTATTTTTTTTGAAAAGTATTTGTTAATACAGTAATAGCAATAATTACAATATACATAGTCCTTATTCCTCTAGACAGTGTTTTTGAACACTGGTATTGAGGATAATTGCATTTTAGTAATAATAACAGTATGATTTCCTATAAACTCTCTAGTATTGTGGCTATGAATATCCTTTGAAAATATTATGATAATATTTTAATTTTGAGTTTTATTTATTATCCTGTAAACAAGTTTATTCTGTTCAAATTTTAATACCTTATGTAATTGCCATACTCTTAAATTTTCATATAGATCTGCAGTATGAGTCAGTGGATCATAATTAAATATAACTTTGTTTTTTGTTTTGCAATATTTGCATCGAATCGAATTGTAGTTTATAGTCCCACATGTGCCCCATACGGGGATCAAATATCGAAAAACGAATGATACGAAGGCATTATAACCATTTGTTTCTATTTTTATATTCCTTTATATGGTATAAACGTTTTATTCTATGTAAAACATTAATAAATGTGCAGGCCGACCGGTATATATTTCCTCCTTTTGATTGTGTTATGTAAACACTTTTTGTGATTGAATAGTATATTTCTTTTCTGTTACTTATTACTTATATTCATTTCGATATAATATATTTCAATTCCGAATATATTGTTTGAGTCTGTGTAATTGTGCAAAGACGACAAATAAATGTAACAATGTTTTGTCATGCCCTCGTATATAAATAACAGTTTGTTAGTATAATTCAAATCGCAGTGAGCACATTTAATTTTTGTTTACTGCTTCATTCGCATTTTTGACTGTAACCCGTTCGCACTCTATTTTATTCTAATAAGTATAGTTAGTTTTAGAAGTTTGAGAGTATTTTCCATTTCAATTTTATTAAGTAAAAAAAATAAGGGTTACAAGCGTCATATTTATTCATAATACTCAGTTTAGTATTATACACATTTAGTTTGCTTTTATACAAGATATTCTGTTTTTATATATAATAACCAGGTATTTATGTGTATTTGAAATTTTGGCTCACCCCGTGATTCGCTTCTCCCGATGCATATTGCCCCCTTTTTTCGCCTCCTTTGCGAGCAAGACGTATCACTAACACTTCACTATACTAGAAATACGATTTCTAGGCATTTTTCTTCTTAAAACCAAAAGAAAGAACCGATTTACGGATTCTTGCTTGTCACCGACCGGTACAAAATTGTAATGACGCATCAAGGCGATGCATGAGCTCGAGCGGCTAGCCAGGGTCGGCTGAATCACCATGTTTTTAGATAACTTCTTTAAAAATTGTACCGATTGGGAAAAAGTTGTATACTACAAAGTGTAATGAGGGATGGCGGAGATGCGAAGGATAATACAATTGTAACCATAGTAATTATAGGCTTCATAACTTTATAGAATAGATATCTGGTACTTCAGAAACCGGGCATTAGAGATTTTCTTAATAATGTATTAGGGACTAAAAACGAAGAACAAGTAACGCAGTTACAAATACGTTCTGAAAGAATTGAGCTAATGTTGGAACAGGTAAATGAAGTTGATGTTGAAATAGAGGTGTTAGATAAACATTCTCTAGTTAATGATCATTTTGAAGATTTTTTTATAACAATATCGGAAGCAAAAATATACTGCGAAAATTCAAACCAAAAAGCAAATGAAGAATCATGTCCCTATAACGAATCTCAGGATAACGAGTCAGTGAACGTTGGTTTTTATAGTCCTATGTTAGAAGGTGCGGCTAGGCATCCAAATTTAGGATTACCTCGATTTAGAGCAGAGTACAATAAATGGACACAGTTTAAGGAAACATTTGATGCACTTATATAAAAAAAAACCGTGCTTGGATAATATTCAAAAATTTTATTATTTGCTTGATAGTATTGAGGGTGCTGCTAAGAGTTTATTAGATTCACTACAAGTAACCAGAGAAAACTACAAGGTAGCTTGGCAATTATTGGAAATTCGTTTTAATAACAAGCCGGTAATCATTCAATCGCACTTAAAAGCATTGTTTGAAGCATCAACGGTAGTTGAGGAATCACATCTCGCACTTAGAAATTTGATAGATAATTTAGAACGTAACGTGCGTGCTTTCAAGGTCTTAGGAGAACCGGTACAACATTGGCATAGATTAGTAATATTCGTTTGTTCGCGGAAACATGACTATGAAACTAAAAAATAAGAATTTAAATCTGGAATTTTGGAACTAAAGGCATCAAGGGGTATTGCTAGGCGAAGTTCAATTAAATCACTGTTAAACTAGCTAAATATCATATAACTCGTATAGTGTGTCATTCTAACCTCACCTTTGAGGATTTATCTACAATATTTGCCCAAGTGGAGGTGGTGTTTAATTCCCGTCCCCTCACTCCAATTTCCACGGATCCAAAAGATTTCTCTGCCCTGACTCCTGGGCATTTCCTTATCGGAGACTCGTTAAATGTTCTACCTCAAAAGGATGTTACAGAAGTTTCGGTTAACCGTTTAGACCATTACCATGAATGTCAGAAGATATTTCAATTAATCTGGAATAGATGATCAACAGAATATGTCAGTAAAAGATTGTACGTAGCAAATTAAATATATCGCTTTATACAGTCCACCACGTTTATTATAGAGGTTCTGAAAGGTTTTGTTAAGAATTTTTCACTAATTTCCCTTTAAATATTGCGGGGTTCTTTGGATGAAGAAAGCACTAACAAATTTGACATTAATATTATCTATTTTGACACCTTTTTACCTATAGTGACATTTTACCACCTCTGCCGATTTTGATAAACTGGATTTTCAATGGTGTGTGCTCGCAGCCTTGTTTTAACCGAAAGCCCTTAAATATTATTTGTATTTGCAAAAAAAAGTAAGTAAACTGCAATTTAATTTTTGATTAAAAAAAAATAGTAAAAAATACTAGCAGTCATAATAGTCGCGCTTAAAGTAATATTAGCCCAATTACGTTTCAAACTACATATAAAAAAGTTTTTTTTGTGATTTTTGCATCTAAAATGTCTACTTAACTGTGAAATTTTAAAAGAAATTGCACATTTAAATATACGCCTGTAAATAACTTTTGACTAGATTTGATGACGTCACGCGTAAGCCGTAAGGCCTTTTTGTAGGAGGTGGTGGCAGTACTCGCGGGTTAATATTGAATTAAGTAATTTAACACCCTTTAAAAAAAGTGTTCTATGAATACTCTATACTCTATCATACAATGAACCGGTGAATTTTCAATTTCAATTTTTTCGGTAGATCAATTACGTAATATTGAATACATATCGAAACCGCCACGCGTTTTATAGCTATAGATTTGTTTTAAGTAATAAAAAAAAATCAAGTTATGCTTACGTACTATTACAAATGATTTTGCATTTTCTTTCATTATTACGCTATATAGAGATCGACATGATATCGAAACGATACCAGTGGGAATATAATTCAAATTTACACTCTTTAAACAAATTTGAATTAACATTGTATGTTAAGGTCAAATGATAACATCGCTGAACTTAACATTTCAATGGTTATATAGTGTGTATACGTAATGACTAGTAGACGTTTCCCAGAATTCCCATGTGATGTTATTTGTTTGTCCTGAAGGAATCCCATAAAGTAGGGGTTGTAAAAATCAATGAAAGTGATCTCTTTCGGTTGCCAATTTTTATCAGAATAGCAGCATATGAGGCATTTTAATATAATATAATATTAAGAAAGTGTTTGGTTGTCTGAATAAAATATGAATAAAGACGAATAATTTGACCCAAATTCTGATGGCCTTCCTGAAGAAATGCTAAAAGTAGCAAGAAATGTTAATTTAGAACGTTGCAGGTGTGAAATAGCATTCAACAAACGAGAAAGAAAGAGGGAATATTAATATATTCTAGCAAACGTTCTGCGCTATAATGAAAATGTTTAATGATTCTTGACGACATCGAGTAGAAAGATTCCGTAGGTACTATCGATTAAAATTAGTCATACTAAAACTCATTAAACAGCAGAATCCTTTGTGGTTTCTAGACAAAAAATAAATTGATACAGTAAGAAGTATACAGGGTGTTTCAATAAAAACTCTCAGGCCAATTATTTCAAAAAACTAAAAGTGACATGTGAATTCTGTAAACGCCAGTTTTTAGCCTATTATATGATTGGCTTCACAATTATGTAAAAAATGTGTTTGAATAATCCAAGATGTAGGTGGAGCCACGGTGCAAAGAATTTTTTCGATGACAGGAACCTTGAAATGTTGTGGCTCTTAAAGATGATTAATTTCTGATAAAATTATGTCCCATAAAATTTTTTGATGAATCCAACATGAACGGAGATATTTGGGGTTAAGCTTTTTTTAAATAATTTTAACGAGTTTTTTAATTATAAATATTTTTAATATCCTTTAGCAGATTTTAATTTAATTTTGGTAATGATAATTTTAGTGATAAAACGCTCGTGTCGCGCTAAATTATTACGTCCATTGACGTCTCAGGGGGCAACTTAACAAATAATATTGGCAAAAAATAAGACGCCACTGAGTTTTTGGTAATTTGTATATTTTTTTCGGATTAAGCCACTAAAAATATCCTTTTCTTGTCTATTAAATTGTTTTCATATCTTGCTTCGTTTTCGAGAAATAGAAAAATCCAGATATCTCTGGAAAACAAAAATCATTAATTTAATTTCATTAGTAACACTCAGTGTCAGTGTCAGAATTTGCAAGTTCTACATTTTTAAAATAAAAATGGTTCACCATACAAATCTAGACAAATTGAACATGACTTTAGTTTATGGAGAATGCCATCAAAATGCTTCAGAAGCTGTGCGCTGCTGTGGAGCTCGTTTCCAGATAGACCAACGCCCGATCGCAAATCTTTTGTAGTTTTGTGTACCAACTTAGCTACATATGGTAGCTTTAAAAAGGGAAAGGTTCCAAGAAGGAAGAGGGTTACGACTGACGAAAATGTAGCTCTAGTCCTACAAACAGTAGGAAATAGCCCACAAACGTCATTACAAATATTGAAAGATGAAACTAATATTACAGTAAGTTCGTGTCACAGAATCCTAAAAGGAACTGGGTATTTTCCATACAAGATTCATTTAGTGCATCATCTACAACCAGAAGATTACCAGCGCAGAATAAACTTTTTGGCACATTTTCACATTCTTTTGGAAGAAAATCTAAATTTATTAAACCAAATTATGTGGAGTGACGAATCCAGATTTCACAATAATGGAGTAATTAACAGACATAATTGTCGCTACTGGTCCCGGGAAAATCCTAACTGGATGCGACAGACAAAAATTCAAACACGATTTGGGGTAAATGTTTGGTGTGGTATTGTAAATCGTTACATAATTGGGCCCTATTTGTACCATGAACATCAGTTCGTTATTTACAATTTCTGCAAACCGATATCCCTTTACTGTTACAAAATGTAAGAATTGACGTAAATACTCTGTAGTTGCATCAAGACCGTGCCCCAGCACACAATAGCAATATCGTTATGAATCATCTAAATGTGACATTTCCAGGAAAAGTGGTCAGCACAAATGGGGATCTTAGATGGCCAGCAAGGTCCCCTGATCTCACCCTGATGGACTTTTATTTATGATGCTACTTACAAAATGAAATCTACAAGGAACCAATAGAAGACATGGCTGACCTGTACAACAAAATTTATGCCACTATAGCCGCTATTAATCGAAATACACTATTGAGAGTTTGCAGAACCGAATTATTATATCGATTTGCTATGTGTGTGTATGAAAACGGCACTAATTTTGAACACCTCATTAGACCCCATTAGTTAGTTTTTGTATTGTTCTCATTTTCATTAATAATTTTGTAAAGTTCTTGCATAAAATTTAAAACATATTTTAATTTTATTTTATTTCTAACCCCAAATATCTCCGTTCATGTTGGATTTATCAACAAATTTTATGGGATATAATTTTATGAGAAATTAATCATCTTTAAGAGCCAGAACATTTCAAAGTCCCTGTCATCGAAAAAATTTATTGCACCGTGGCTCCACCTACACCTTGTATTATTCAAACACATTTTTGACACAATTGTGAAGCCAATCATATAGGCTAAAAACTGGAGTTTACAGAATTCACATGTCACGTTTAGTTTTCGAAATAATTGGCCTGGGAGTTTTTATTGAAACACCCTGTATATATCACTGCGTCCCAAATCCACAGTTAATGATTCTTTTTAAACATAATAAATGCATTGCACAATGCGTTAGGATAGACAAATTTGACAAAATATCATTTCAAGTGGCTGCACTTTTAAAGCTCCAGGATCCAGAACATTATACTCGACATCTTCAGCCGCCCTACTTGCGAATCTCTGCTAATTAATCTAATTACCTACGAACATAACAGTGAATTCATAAATCAAAAAGATAAATACCGATATCAGATACGATATATGAAAGCAAACGACCTACAGTCGTTTAACAGTACATTCATTAAACAAAAGCCAGGGTAATAGGTAGGGTATAAAAAATAGACTACCTACTTATGATTAAAAAAGCTGTCAGCATCGGTAATAGGTACGGTATACAAAGAGACTACCTATAGTCGTATAACATCAAATGTATTAAACAAATCGATAAATTACAATAATAGCGACAAATAACGATATTAGAGATAGCAAAAGTCCTTTAATTTAAAACAAAATAGATCCTACTTGTCTCCCGTAGATTATGTTGACGTGGAATCCAACGCGTTTTCTGCCAAGTTAATTTTCCACCATGTGATCCTACCACCTCGGCAAAAGGCTAATGGCACCCGAAACTCACTAGATCGGCATAGGAAGGTTACTGACGGATGTGCAGCCCCAAGGTAGAAAATTCTGTTCCACAGAAGGATATGGGGGTCATTCGGCCCACTGAAGGTCAGGGAAGGTAGTTCTTCTCACGGAAGATAATCTGTCCCATCGAAGGTCACTTTTTAATATGAAAGTTACCCACACTAGTGGTTAAACATCTTTATCCGTATCCGACAATACGGCGATAATTTCACCTGTCAGTATGTTTGCCAATAAATTTCACTACAAAATCAGATGGTAATCAGACTTGATGGTCAAAAATCATTGCAAAAATTCTAGATATTGAAAGCCAGTCTTCTCCTACCTATCCCCTACACGCGTCAAGCGTGCAGGAGAGAAGGCCCAATCAATTCCTTCAAAAAACAAATATACCACAACTGTACTGTCAAGAGGGTGCTCCAAATTTATTCATCTTTCGAGCGAATCGGAACACCGGAAGTAAGGTAGCGAGACTATCGATAACACAAATCGAACAGCAAGCAGTTATGGGCGAGTACCATATCTAGTACTCGGGAGATGACACAACACGAAACAGAAATTGCGTGGCTCTAATAGTAAAAAAAAAAACCAATAGCTAAAGCAGTGATAGGATTTACACCCATGTCGGACAGAATTGCACTGTTGAAGATTAACTCTGGGCCTTCTGATATGAACGTCATTCAGGTTTACGCACCCACAGCCGAATCTACGGAAAGGGAAATAGAAAACTTCGATCAGACCCTAGAAGACTCATTAAAACTCACAAAAAACATGAGCTGAATATCATCATGGGCGATTTTAACGCCAAAATAGGGCAGGGTACAGTTGATAGTGTTGTGGGAAGATACGGTCTAGGCACGAGAAATGAAAGAGGAGAAAGGCTGATCCAGTTCTGCCAAGAGACGGACATGGCAGGTACGAATATATTTCTCAAACTGCATCCCAGAAGGCTTTATACATGAAAAGCTCCCAGAGATACTCCAGAGAGAATTATGAGGAATCAAATTGATTTTAAGGTTTCAAAATTCCATCACCTCAGCAAAAACATATCCAGGCGCAGATGTCTTCTTGGACCACAATCTATTAGTTGCAAATGTCAATATACGATTCAAAATAATTCGTAAGAAAATTATTCTCAAAAAGGATATAAGACTATTGAAAGAAAATAACATCCTGGAAAAAGTCAAAAAACAGCTTAATGAAAACTTCGCCAAAACTGAAAACTACACCAACTACATAGAAGAACAATGGAATGAAATGAAGACATCTATTACCACACTAACATGTGAAAATCTGAAATCAAAAAAGAAAAAGAAGCAAGAGTGGATGACAAACGAAATATTGAAGATGATGGAGGAACGACGAAAACTCAAAGATAGAAATGTCAATGAATACAATAGACCACAATAATATACCAGGGAAAATAAAGGAAGCAAAAGAGATGTGGCTAAGTGAAAGGAGTAGGGAAATTAAAACTCTTCAACAAAAACATGACGACTTCCACATGCACAAAAGGATTAAAGAGATGCAGAACACTAGTAAACAACGCAATACCGGCATAATTCTAGACAACGAGGGCCAGATTTTGACCAGGATTAAGACCAGACTGGAAAGTTGGAATGAATATATGCAAGAACTGTTCGAAGATACAATAAGAACACCAGCCGAAATAAACAACCCATACGGCCCAGAAATAACAAATAAAGAAGTTGAAAAGAATTAAAAATGAAAAATTTTGAAACTACTAGAGACATCCCAAATCACAGCTCTTACCAAGCTACTTAATAACATATATGAGACTGGACACTTACCAAAGGACTGGCTGCTATTAATTTTCATCCCAATTCCTAAAAAAAACCAACGCCAGAAAATGCGAGGACCACAAATTAATTAGTTTAATGAGCCACGCACTTAAAGTATTCCTAAATATCATTCACTCTGGCATTTACACCAAATTAGAAGAACACCTCAGTGAAGTGCAATCTGGATTCAGAGCGGGCCTTGGAACAAGAAAAACACTCTTCAGCTCGCAAGTACTAACACAAAGAGCGAGGAATGTCAAATGCGACGTATTTATATGTTGGGTTGAGTTCGAAAAAGCATTTGACAGAGTGCCGCACGGGAAACTAATTGACATTTTAAAAACATCGGGAATTTATGGTAAGGATATAAGACTAATCTCAAACCTATATATCCAACAAAAAGCAACAGTGCGCCTCGAAAACGAACTGTCTGATATCTTTGCAGTCGGAAAGGGAGTTCGGCAGGGATGCATACTATAACCGGCATTGTTCAATATATATTCCGAAAAACTCTATAGAGAAGCCTTGGATGAATCAAAAGACGGTATTACAATAAATGATCAACGTATCAATAATATTAGATATGCAGATGACACCGTACTGTTGGCAGATAGTGCGGAGGGTCTCCAGGTAAGATTGAGTGCAAGCGAGGCCCTGGACGCAGGCGTATATCCTGGCTGACCAATCTTAGAAAATGGACTGGCCTAACATCAACTGACATATTTCGAGCTGCAGTGAATAAGATAAGATGGACCAACGTGGTCGCCAACGCCAACATCATAAGAAGATAGGCACCTTTAGAAGAAGATAAGTCTAATTATTATATCTGTAACACTTTGCATGTTATTATCAAAATTTGCACACAAAGTAGATTAAACCAATGTATTTTTTGGTGTAATAAATAATGTACTATAGTTATATTTATTTACCCATACTCAAACCCTTTAAAATGATATAGCACAAGCACTTCTAGTTTAACTGGAAAATAGGATTTTAAATTTCGAGTAAAGCGGGAAATTTACGGCAACGGATAGATTATTAAAAATAAGATGAAAATTGTCTCATCATCATCATCATATAGAAGGCGTACAGTCTGTTCAGTTCCGATTTTTCTGCAGCACTTCCTGTGAAGTTTATTGCCAACTGCCACGCTATCTTTTTGGTGGTCGTCCATGTGGGTTGTTGTTACATACTATTTTGGCTAGTCTGTCGTTAGCCATTCTGTTTACATGCAGGTTCCATTCTCTTCTTCTTTTTCTTATCCATTTCACTATGTCGTCAGTATGGCACTTTTCTCTTATGGCTATGTTTCTTTGCCTGTCGTTCAATGTGTATCCCATTATTGTTCTTAGGGTTTTCCTCTCGGTTGTTCTTAGTATCCTTTTTGTTAATGATGTTTCCGCTCTTGTCTCTGCCCTGTATGTCATAACAGGTCGCTTTGTAGATTCTGCACTTGCATCCTGTACTCAAGTATTTATTTTTCCATAGTGTATGTTTAATATGTCCCGATATTGTGGCTGCTTTGTTTGTTTGTCTTCTCAGTTCCTCTTCCAGAAATCCTGTGCATCCTAGGTACTCGAACGACATGGTTTGGTCGACGATGGTATCTTCTATTACTAGCTTACAGTGCAGAGGTTACCTAGCTATGGTCGTGCATTTGGTCTTTGTTTTAGATATCTCCTCAATTTCTTTGCGTGTTTGTAAAACGTGTGTAACATTTTTTGTAGGTTGTCTTCTGATTCTGCGATGAGTACGGCGTCATCGGCATAGCATAATATGTCAAGCTTATGTGTGCCCATGTAATATCCCAATCCCACGTTCTTTACGGTTTCTATTAGTTGGTCCATAACCGTATTGAACAGTAGAGGGCTAAGGCTATCGCCTTGGCGGATTCCCGACGTTGTTCGTAGATGTTGCGTCAGGGTGTAGCTTGTTCGTATTTGCGTTGTTGTGTTTGTGTTCATATCAATTATTAGTTGTATGTACTCTTTGTGCACATTCTTGTTTTCCAGCCTGTTGATTGCATCCTTTAGTTGTACCTTATCGAAGACTTTCGTTAGATCAATGAAACAAAGATATGCGGGGGTGTTAGAGCTACTCGAGGGACATTTCTATTAATTGCCTTGTTATAAACAATGCATCAATGGTGGAACGGTTTTTCTAAATCCTTGTTGTTCTTCGCTGATTGGCATTAGTGTCGTTATTTCATCAGCAAGAATCTTTGTAAACAGTTAGAGTGAGGTGCTTAACAGGGTTTTCCCACGATAGTTATCGGGATTGGTGTTTTCTCCTTTTTTGAACAGTTTTGTATATTCCTCTCTTATGACGTCTCCATCATATTTGAGCATCTCGTTTGTCATTCTATCTTCGCTTGGCGCCTTCCTGTTTCTGAGCTTCTTTACTGCCATATTTACCTGCTCTGTCGTGATTCTTGCCTGTTCATTTATAACATCATTTTGTGGGTCTTCTCCTGGTGGGTCTTCGGTATTTTCTGGTTCTGCGTAAAGGTTTGTAAAATATTTTTCCCACATTTCGTTTGTGACTGTTTTTAGTTGTACTGTTTCATGCCTCTTAATAATATCCATATCCGTTTTTGTACTCCGTACATGTTCGCTTCCATTTCGTTACTAAACGTCTGCCAATATACTTCTTTAATTGCTCGAACTCTGTTATTCAGACTGTTTCTTATTTCTATGTATCTGTATCGGTTCTCTGGTGTTGGGGAATTCTCATACGTTAGATAGATTTGTTTTTCTCCTTTGTGATATTTTTGGCTTCTGTGATAAACCAGGGTTTATTGTTCGGTTTGCTATCCTGTGATACCGCCCGAGTTCCCAAGGCTTCTGTGGCACCTTTGTATATGTTTTCTTTCAGTTTATTCCATGCTGTATTGGGGGTGTCGTGCTGCATTATTGGATTAAGAGTAATATGTTGTTTGCAACGGTTCGAGTAGAGCTTTCTTTAATGGGGTTGCCATTCTTAATTTATTTAGCATGAACTTGTGGTCTGTTCCAATATTGGCTGTGCTCAGTACTCTTACATTTGTTATTTGCTGCGGCACGAACGTTCGGTTAGTGATGATGTAATCGATTATGGATTTGTTATTTGGGTTATCATAGAAAATATATTTGTGCTGTTCTTTGTGGGGGAAGTATGTGATATTAATTCGCAGCTCATTCTGTGCACAAAACTCCGTTAACATTTCGCCATTTCTGTTAGTTACGTTTACGTCCTCGTTGTATTTCTGTTTTATTCCGTCTATGACCCTACTCTAGCGTTTAGGTCTCCCAATATGATTGTCTTTCCTTACTTGGTATTTTATCTAGTTCTGATTGGAGAGTTTCATAAAAGTCTGTTGGTAACTGATACCTATGATATGTAACGGATGATTAAACGATATTGTTAACTTTAGGATTCTATCGCTAACGTATGCTATGTTTTCTATATTTTGTTCGTATTTTTCGTGCATTAGTATTCCTACCCCTGATGTTGCTCTTTGGTCTTTCGCTACTCCAGAGTAAACCAAGATATAATTATTTAATCTTGTTATTCCCTTGCCCTTCTTTTTTGTCTCGGAGAGTGCGGATATATCTATTTTATGTTCGGTAATTTCCGGGATTATTTCGTGATCTTTGCAGAATAGAGTTTTTATGTTCCAGCATGCGGTCCTTATTTGTTGTTTATTCGTACTTCGTGCGTAGGTCATATTCCGTGTTATCCGTCCTGGTTCCGAGGCTGCAATATCAGTGCTTTGAGCCTGAGGTTGTTTTACTATAGGCAGGTTGTTAGCCTTACCTATAAACCCTCCTCCTTTATCCGGGCTTGGGACCGGCATCGACGCTTGCTAGGTTACACAATTCACCCAGCCCCCATTGAAAATTGTTTAACCTGAGAAAATGACATTTTTTAAACGTCAGTATCTCAAAAACAGATCAACATAGGTGTAAATAGCATTTATTACGTGAAACATTTCTAGAATTCTATGAACACATGACAATGAAATTTCAATTTATCATAAAAATCGAGATACTCTCGTACTTCATTTAGAAAGTCAAAGTTAAATTTCGTTAGGTTTTTCGGCCAACATCCTGCTCTATATCAACGATATCTTATATGAATAAACAATACTATTTACAGCTTTACAGACGACAGCACTCTTATATCCTCATTCATGTCGCGAACTCCGTCATCGTGGAATGGGATGAGGAAAACAATAGCCAGTTTAACGCAGGGAAGACTCAAGCAGTTGCCTTCTCAAAAAAAGCAGACATTGCAGGACCTGACCTATCAATAACAGGACAAACACTGACTCTGGCCTCATCCATAAGCGTTCTGGGCATCAACGTAGATAACAACATGTCTTGGCGTAATCACGTCACTAAAATCGTCAAGGCAGCAGCACAAAACCTGGAGCATTCTATAGAGCAATAATATTGTAGCTCTTACTGCTCTATAAGGCCCATCTTTTGCATACTATTCCCATGTGTGAAGTTCGGCACCCAAACAAGGTATTGGACTCCATACAGAGCAGAGCAGTCCGTCTTGTGGATGACCCAGAATGGACTAAAGACCTTGATAGCATTGAACATCGAAGAAAAATGGCGAACCTCTCTATTTACTATCGATAATTCGATACTACTACGGAAGGCGTTCGAACGAACTGGTACTTATGATTCCATCCAGAGTTGTGCCAAACAGAAACACCCGTTAGCATGCTCATCAACATGCGATTCACCAAGGGCGTCGCTCTTACGGGGCTCCTTTATATGGAGAACTGCCTCGCTCTGGAATGGACTTCCTAGTAACGTCGTTACCGAAAACTACAACCTACAGTGCTTGAAGTCCAATGTCCACCATCTTCTCCGCATACGCACTGCTCGTTGAGGGGTATAAGATTCTCCTTTCGTGTGTGCGCTAAATATAAAAAAACAACCACCATATATGCGACTAAACACATTTAAATGAGGTTTTCACAACAAAAAATAGACTTCGGCATGCCTAAGGGATATATTACTTATTTGATAATTTGTTATAATAAAGCTAATGCGATTGGATGACTAAGGTAAGAATGAATTAAGAAAAAGTCATCCCGTCATAGGTAAAACGTATTTTGTCTTATTCAATAATTGTAGACTTTGCTATGTATGACGCCAGTTGCATTTTATAGTTGATTTCAACTTTAACACTGATAGATCGAGGTGCGATTACATGACCCCGGCTGATCCCCATTTCATCGGCCCAGAATCATAAAATATTAACGCGAGTTCACCGCAAAATCAATCATGTCACACCCTGTAAGTTGATTCAATTCAATTTCGAACTTTTCAACTGACACCACGAAACACGATACTAGATTGAATTCGTCTTTTACACCGATAACATTACAACATTGATAACCTCTACTTGCCGACTGTCAAAAGTTAAACATTTCATTTTACACATAATTTTTTTTCGCTCTTTCTTACCGAGTCGCAGAATCACGCGGATGGTGCCGGAAGATCATTTTGACAAAAAAAAATTAGAGCCATAATATTTAAGTGTATATGCGGCCGGATCTTTAAATATACCGTGTTAAATCAGACAAATTGGTGCTTGTGCAACGGAGTTATATAAAAGATAAATTTGAAGAATAAACAGTGATTACAATAATTTAGTGTGTTTTATAATTAGTACGCTGAGGATTAAGTACGCATTTTAGAATTCGAGTTATTTCGTGTCACGTACAACGTGTAAATGTTTAATGTGGTGTGCTCCGTCTTAAAATGGATGTTACCAGACTAGTCGCCATGGTTTTGCTCTGTTATTTTCTTAAGAGGTACGTATCGTCACATGTCTAGATAATAATGACAATTTTGCGTCGTTCTTACAACAAATATCACGAGAAATTATGATTTAATAATTTAATAGTACCTAGATATAATATCCAATTTCGTTTATTGTTAATTGCCGCATGGAGACGTTACAATAAACATGAGTTCAGACACATTTTAATGAAGTTGTTCATACCTTTTTTAAAAATGCACTGTAATTGGTCCACTGATAATACGTAATATTGGCACCTACAGAAAGTACCAATTTTCTGACGAACAAGGTCATGAGCGATAGATTAATCAAAGCACATTTCAGAGCAGGTGCAATATATTCAAGGAAATAAGCTGATCTAATTAACATAAATTAAAACAAATTCTAATGCGGTTTTCAAAATATTAGGGCACGTTTCATATCCTATCAACTTTTTTAAATACCGGCTGACCTACTATAAAATCTCCAATAGGAACCGACCAATACCGGTATCGGTATATCGGCCTTCTTGGCTCCGTCTTAAAAAGTGTGTCTTAATGTAAAATTAACACACATTAAAAAATTAATATTTAAAGTTAAGTTTTGGCAAGTTGTAATGTAACAAAATTAAGCTTTCTGCTCTTTCTGTTATTTAGACGACTTCTGGCGCTTTTATAAACATTTCAAGCTGGAGAAAACAGCTGTTTACTAGCAACACTACTTGGCGCGGGTGCTAAATATATTATTGCAACTTTATATATTAGTGGAAAAATGCCTCTTTTGCGCCCACCAAGTCAAAGGATCTTCATTTCTTGATATTTTTCCAAGTTAAGTTAGGTACATTTTAATCTCATGATCAATTTTATTTACTCTTTCGATATAAAGTGTCCTGTGTATATAGACGTAGTCAACAAAGCAAAACCAAGGATTTGCTTTGAAGAATAGCAATCAAAAAGGGAAGAAGAGGGTAACGATGGATACTACACACGCAAAGTTTACATCTTGCACCATAATATCCAGAGCCTTACAAACAAAACACTAGAAATTGAAGCTCTAATAGAAGGACTCACTAATAAGCCTTCTATACTATGTTTAAGCGAACACTGGGTTCAAGAACATGAGGGCATGGAGTTAATCAAGATCGGCGAATATAGTTTGGTGTCTTTTTTTTGCACGGAAAAATCTCCAACATGGTGGTGTCTGCATTTATAGCCAGGAAAAATTGAACTTGGTAAAAGACAGTAGCAAAGTATATGTAAACTAGTAGCTCCACTCTCGCAAATATTTTGTGCCAGCCGCCGAAAATCCGCAGATTGTTGGCAGCATGTGGAGCGTTTTAGTTTAATCAGTCGTTCGTATGTAGGCAGAGTGTTCAGAACAGAGTCGGATTTGTGAAAATCCTTAATTTTATTTCTATTAAAATAGAAATTTTATTCGGACTTCGGTGGAAATATATACGAAGCAATGAAAAATACAAAGGCAAATAGGAAAAATCTATAGTCGGATTAGTGAATAGATATGTTAATAAAATTAGGTGAAGGAGGCGACAAGACCGGAAAAATCGTCTAGATGTCAGATTTTTTTTTAATAAGTACATATTATATAACGATAATGGAATGCTTTGTAAATATTAAATATATTTTGGCACTGTGAAACTAACCCAAAGTTGATTCGACGACAAACTCAAACTAACCAAATCTATTAAAATTGATTATAACGTATGGGAACCGGTTCAAATCACTAAAATAAGTTGAGATTAAATGAAACTAGACGAACGTTGTTTGGATGACTAACCCAAACTAACCAAATCCATTAAAATTGATTATAACGTATCAGAACCGATTCAAATGATTAAAATAAGTTGAGACAAAGTGAAATTAATCAAAAGTTGAATCGATGGTTAACCCAAACTAACCAAATCTATTGAAATTGATTATAACGTATCGGAACCGCTTGTATTTGTACCGTTTCAAATGGCTAAAATAAGTTGAGAATAAGTGAAACTAACCGAAAGTTAATTGAACACTAACCCAAACTAACCAAATCTATTAAAATTGATTATAACGTATCGGAACTGCTTCAAATGGCTAACATAAGTTGAGAATAAGTGAAGCTAACCGAAAGTTGACTGGACAACTAACCCAAACTAATCAAATCTATTAAAATTGAATATAACGTAACGGAAGGTTCAAATGATTAAAATAAGTTGAGACTATGTGAAACTAACCGAAGTTCAAT